>BOPP01000089.1:4460190-4507310 GCA_017312745.1 Gryllus bimaculatus
ACAAAAAAGAGACGAAGATATAATTTGACGCGGAGATCGGCGCTTGAACGACACCTTGCGCAATGTCTCCGAGAAAGCATCTCGTATGGCATCGCATATGGCACGCAATTATCTAAGTAGGGGTCCTGGGCAAAAGAAGCGGAAGGCTGTGACTACGTAGTAAATTCCATCTTCTCTAACGCAGCCCTGTTTGGGCTGATGCCATGGGATTCAGTCATACGCCGTGGGGCAAAGTCGGTGCATAGAAGGTCCGCCTTGCGGTTGCTCGAGGTTTCGCACCGTATCTATGATCTCGTGTGTGTGTTCAGCAGATAATGCCTCCGGAAAAAAAATCGGGGACCCCTCCAAAATTGGCAGAGAGAGCAGACTCTATTTGCGCAAGCGGGAGGGGGCCTCAAACTGGAATACCATTAGAGAGACGAGGGGGGTGAACACATGGACAATGGCAAGCGATGGAGGCAATCATCAACTGGGCCGATGGACATTTCGGGTATTCCCTGACATATGATCGTGGATTCAAAGGGAACATGGCAGAATTAAGATTTTTATCTAACTCAGATGCTGACAGGGCAGGATGTTCCCGGCAAGTAATCGCTCCGATTCCGGCTGGACGATAGCTCAATCAGCCCAAAAGTTTTCCCGGTGATTGAGAGTAGAACACGTGTCTTTCATTGTCCACGATTCGCAAGTGGAAAAGGGGAGAACTTCCAGATGCTCCAAGTAGGAAGTGTCCTCTGAGACCATCGTCACTAGATGCTGCTGACACAAGAGTAATTGGAGTGCGGTAAGCCCACTAATCGCAAAGGGTCCTGGAAGACGCTCCGCTCCGAGGAGCCAGTTACGAAGAAGACTCCGAATACTCGGTGACGGTGGCGAAAAGCCATCCTTCTCTCTGCGATGCAATACCTGACGGGGTTCGCGGAAGGAATGGAGGAAAGGAGGGGTTTTAAGTGGGTAGGCATAGGCTAGCTTTATGAATACCACACGCTGCGCGGGTTGCGGCCCGCTGTGTCTTTAGAAAGATTTCGCCTGCCCACGGTAAAAAAAAACACGCATACACATACATACAACGCACAGCCACATACACACGCACGCACACGCATACACATAACGCACACGCAATACACATACACCACATTCGCATACAACATGCACACACACGCATAAACATACACACAGCACATCGCATAACAAACATGAGCATACACCCACGCATACCATCCACACACGCATATCCATACACACACGCATATACACAACACACACACGCATACACATTACACACACACGCATCACATACACATACACACGCATACACATACACATACCCACGCATACACAAAACACACGAGCATAACACATACGCAACACACACGCATACACACATCACGCATACACATACGCACACGCAATATACATACGACACACAGCATACCATTCACACACAACGCATACACATCAACACACGCATACACATACACACACGCACACCATACACACACCGCATACATACACATCACGACATCACAATCACACATTCACGAACACCTACACATTACCACACACACGCATACATTCACACAACATTCACACACAAGCATACACATTCACACACACGCATACACATATCACACACACACGCATACAATTCACAAACACGCATACACATTCACACAACAAGCAATACACATTCCACACAGCCACACCGCAGTTCACAACACGATACACACACAACAGCATACACATTCAACCACTACCTCATAACACACACTCATACACTACCAGTACACATACACACATGCATACATACATACATACACACTACATACAAACATACAACACACTCATACACAACATAACATCACGCATACTAATACCAATACATACACTGCGTACACACATACACACAACCGCGATAACCATACACACACACGCGACAACCTAATACAACGCAGGTACACACACATACATACACGACGCACAACGACATACAACACACCAACCACTACACGTACACAATGCAATACTACACCTCGTACACCCACACGACTTACAAATAACACACACATCGCGAATACACATCACACAACATCGCTTAACACTGAAGCATACACACGCATGAGGCGGCAAACCACAGCCACACATAGATTCTGTAATAACTCTTATACTTGCCACACATGTCAGGAGCCTGTAAGCCTGCCGCTGCTGGTGCGGACCCCGCTGGACGGAGATCCCTGTAGGAGAAAAACATCGAATACGTACGATACAGGACGGCACCCGTGAATTTCACGTTCAGACGGTGAGAGCGACACTCCCCTGCACTTCCGAATAGTACACCGACCACTACCCTTACTGTACTGAAGGTCTGTCAAGCGTGGTGACGCGTCTCCCGAAATCCCAGTACAGTGCACTCCAATCTGGGTTCGTTAATGCTGGCGATGGTGCTGTGCCGGGATGGCATGGCGGTGGGTGGCGTGGCCGCGTGGTGGCGAAGCGTGGTGGCGGCGAGCGGCGCGGCGGGCGGGGCGCGCAGTGAGTGTGATGCGAAGGCCGCGCGTGGCGGCCGGCCGAGCAGGTGCGCCGTCGGGGAGTGGACGCGGACGCGCTGATTCATCTGGAAACTGCTGGAGACGTCCGTCCACGCCCGAGCGGCCCCGGCCCCCTGAGCTTCGGTCACGGCGCTGGCGCTGGCTCTTCGCCAAGCGCTCCGGGAAAGAGAGAAGCTGCCTGCCGAACGCGTAGGACGAAGGGCTCGTGGTGCGGGATGGGGGGATTATGGTCCGGGATGACGGATTGTCCTACACACTTGTTGGATTTCCATGTTTCTCCGCTAGGTTACAGGCGAATGCCGGTTAGCGATACTCGACAGAGGACGCGCACACGAGCTGCGCGTCGTCTTTTTCATCTTTTGCTCTCACTTCCATTACACACATAATACATACAACCCTCGGATGCTCTTTACTCCTTAGTACATGTTGCTCGGTCGACTAGTTATTGACCGGTTGGGGGGCGTTGCCCTACTGGTTAATATACAACCTAAGGTACGTAAATAGGAGAAAGATAACTCGCAACAAGAACGTGGTAGATTGCGCGGCCGCAATTTCCATGTGCCTGCAGATAAGGACACCGGGCGCCTCCGATTGTTATAAAACAATACTGGCCGTTACGGACCATTTCAACATATGTCTGCGCGTCGGAAACCACGAAAAGAGCATTCAACTTGAAACGAAGTTAAAACATAAATGCCACAGGACCTTCTCACTCATCCTACTCACCAAGCCCACACACGGCGGCGTGCTCAACAATCACAAACACTACACAGCACTCACACACACTCACACACTCACAGTCCACACTACCAGCTTATCACGACTCACACACCACTACACACACTACTACACCTCACACACCTCACACACCGCAACACACTCTCACACACTTCCAACCACATCTCACACACATCCACACCTCTCACACACTTCACAGACATCTCAACATCACACACTCAGACTCACTTCACACCACTTCCTCACAACTCTCAACACTCTCACACACTCAAACATGTCTACAACACAACTCACCACACTCACACTCACTCGCATCACTCGCACACACTCGCACAGCATCACCACACACAACTCACACTCCTCACACAACACTCACTCACACTCACTCACCACTCACTCACACTCCACCACTCAACTACTCACTCAAACTCACTCACTCACACAACACTCACACTCACTCACATCACAACGACTCACACTCACTCACTCACACTCATCATTCACACTCCTCACTACTCACACTCACTCACACTTCACTCACACACAGAGCTCTCACGTCACTTCAAAACTCATGTGTGAGTGTGTGAGTGTGTGTGAGTGTGTGAGTGTGTGTGAGTGTGTGAGTGTGTGAGCACGCGCGTGTGGGTGGGTGAGTATGGATGAGGAGACGCTGTGGCATTATGTTTTAACTTCGGTTCCAATTGAATGCTCTTTTCGTGTTTCCGGACGCGAGACATATGTTGAATGGTCCCGTAACGGCAGTGTGTTATAAATCGGGAGGCGGCGGTGTTCCTTATCTGCAGGCACAGGAAATTCGGCGGCAATCTACACGTCTGCTTGCGAGATTATCTTTCTCCTATTTACGTACCTTATTGTGTAATTAACAGTAGGGCAACGCCCCCCAACCGGTCAATAACTAGTCGACCGACACATGTACTAAGAGTAGAGCATCCGAGGGTGTATGTATGTGTGTGTAAGGGAAGTGGAGCAGACAAAGATGAAAAAGACGACGCGCAGCTCGTGCGCGTCTGTTCGAGTATCGCTACCGGCATTCGCCTGTAACCTAGCGGAGAAAACATGGAAATCCAACAAGTGTGTAGGACAATCCGTCATCCCGGACCATAATCCCCCCATCCTCGCACACGAGCCCTTCGTCCTACGCGTCGCAGGCAGCTTCTCTTCCCGGAGCGCTTGCGAAGAGCCAGCGCCAGCGCCGTGACCAGCTCAGCGGGGCCGGGGCCGCGGGGCGTGGACGGACGCTCCAGCAGTTCCGGATGAATCAGCGCGTCGCGTCCACTCCCCGACGGCGCACCTGCTCGGCCGCCGCCCACGCGCGGCCTTCGCATCACATCTCACGCCGCCGCCGCCGCCGCCGCCGCCGCCGCCGCCGCCACCACCACCGCCATCGCCAACGCAACCGCCACCGCCACCGCCACCGCCACCACCGCTAACCGCCCAGATAAGAGCGCCACTGTACTGATTTCGGACGCGTCCACCCGTGAAGCCGTCAGTGCCGTAAGGGTAGGGCGTGCTACATTCCGGAAGGTGCAGGAGGAGTTCCTCTCCGTCTGAACGTGAGATCCGGTGCCGTCCTGTATGTACGTTTTCATGTTTTTCTCCTACAGGGATCTCCGTCCAGCGGGGTCCCGCACCAGCCAGGGCAGGCTCTACGCTCCTGACATGTGTGGCAGTATAGAGCTAATACAGAATCTATGTGTGCCTGTGTTTGCATATGCGTGTGTATGTATATGTACGCGTGTGTGTGTATGTGTATGCGTGTGTGTGTATGTGTATGCGTGTGTGTGTATGTGTATGCGTGTGTGTGTATGTGTATGCGTGTGTGTATGTGTATGCGTGTGTGTATGTGTATGCGTGTGTGTATGTGTATGCGTGTGTGTGTTTATGTGTATGCGTGTGTGTGCATGTGCACCTAATTTTTACTTTACGATTACAACGTAAGTTGTACGTATTCCCACGCGAAGAAAGTTTTAGTAATCGCTTTATAACAAACAACAAATGGCAACTTTAAAAAGTAACCGATGGCCCTCGGTTGAAATGTGAAGGTTTTTGAACTTTAATTGATAAAAGTTCCAATTATTAGTAGATAATCAGGATATTTGCGAAACAGTCACATTAAATAAAATTTAAAATTAAAACACACAATTTGGTTTATTTCTCCCTTTAGTCTTGAACTACTGCGTTTTGGAGATCATTGCGTCTCCATCTTCAGGTACATTTTTCGGTTTGCATAAATTAGTAATATAATTAGTAATTTTGTCAAATGTGGATATAAAACCATAATAATTCAATAGATAATCTTGGGATTGATTCAATCAAAATCCTTGTCATTATAAACCACAGTTTAATATTCACATTGTTAAAAACTTCAACTTCGTAAAAAAACATATGGTTTGCACTCTGGAGTTGGCTGTGGAGAGCACGATGACCAAATTCTACTTCAACTTTTCCATTTTGTGAACTTTTGTTATTTGCCTTTCACATTTCGGCCTCATACATGAACTACCACTTGGTTCAATGAAATGAAGATACATCGACTACGTCAGAAAGGAAGAGGGCATTCGCACGAGGGAAGTTCCTGGCGACTGTGTCGTCAGTTACAACGCAGTTGCGGCAGCGCTGACTGGAGGGGGAAGAAAGGTCTTTGGGAATTGGGAATGGTCGCTATTTAGTAGAATTTAACAGTAAGGGAGTTTGGCGAGTTTAGTGAAGGGAAGAGGCGGTCAAGTGACAGCAGCGTATACTTTGTTTGTACACCCAACAAGAGACTCCCTAACAGCATGGCTAGCGGTGCTTAATCGACTACGAAAGATCTCCATCACAGATTCCATTCATGAAATACAATGAGTGTGTATGATTTTCCCCAGTTTGAGAACCGATACAGAATTATGGCCTTTGAAGTTTTCAAAAAACAACAACAAAGATTAATCTTCTTTTAAATCTCTTTTTAATCATCAGCATTCCCTTAGGGCTGAGGACAGTTTGGATAAGCGTTGTTCATTCTTATCTATGTGTAATTTAGAATAGTGACAAGAATGTGCTCTGAAAGTAGTCTAATCTAATGAAATAAAGGCAAAATGTGTAAATCACCAAGTCACTAATTTCCAAAGAACTTTTATTTGATCACAGGCAGTTTCTTAAGCAAATTCAGTTTATCCAACAATTTCTTAAGTATATGAAACATTACTAGCGCATGACTTCAAGAATTCGCAAGGCAATGTATACTTAACTTAGATTGCACAATGTGAAAGAGAAAAGTTGTTTTATGTACACTTTCACAAAAGGAGGCTATCTAGAGATCTAGGTATTTTCACTTTATTTTTTGTATAATTCCATTTATCACAAGAAATGACTTATGCACATTTGTCAACAACAAACACACATTCAGAAAGTAATATTAGTAATGTGATTTTACTTTGAATCTGATCATTGAGACTCGTATTCATAATTAAATTTCAGTGAATACAGGAAGTCAATAGTGCTTCGAAACATGAAAAAAATATAGGAGTCCGTTTCAAATGTCAAGTGAGTACACCAGATGAGAAACACGAGATAATTCAATAGAATCCAAAGGATTACTCATACAAAGTATTCTAGAAAGAAATTACAAATGAGCAAAGTTCATTCACTGGACTTTGAGAAAACACAGAAACTGATTAATACGAGTAGTCTGCATGAACAGGATATCCCAACCATAACTTCACGAGCATAATTAGGGTAAAACTACATTAAATATTAACACAATGTAGTATAAGTAGCAATTGTTACAGTATTCATAGTTTAACTCGTTTTTGAAAACGTTAATCATTTCATAATGTCTCGAGATATTTGATTAACTATTTACAATAATGTATTAATAAGTAATTAGATTACTAAAATTAATTATCAAATTATTTAGTTTGGTCGGGTTAAACTTATTTATCAACACATTTAACTTCATTTCTTACTTTTAGCCATTATTCTTCTATGATTCACGACTTCCACGACCTTGTACTCTTAATACCGTTTGAAGAGCTGGTCATCTCTAAACAAGTCGATCTTCTAAGGATATTGAGACATCGTTCCGATTTAGGAAAAGACATCAATCATATTGCTTCACTGATATGTTAACTGGTTGCCGTTGTGAAGTATGGTTAATTTTCATGATTAATACCCATGTTAATTATCATGACTAATAACCATGATTAATTTCATTCCTGACATAGAACTCGAAAAAAAATACCGTAGAAAAAAAATTAAAAAAAGTATTATCCGGAATACAATTTTTAATAGGAAAGGAAATATGTACATCTTTAATGCTAATGATAATCTATGAGATACACACCCAGTGATATTTGCATTTTTATATTTCAGTAAATTAGAGTCGTCAGCTTGTAAACTTAACTTAGTCTGCAGGAATATGGGTTTAATTCATGGTTCTTGGACTTTGTTGGGGATCCACTAATGGGATATTTTTCCAAAACATTTGTTCCTGTAATGTTTTACTAATCTATTAAAACAAACGAATGTGGTGTGAGTATTTCATTCCTCTAGCTCTCTAGAGGATTTCCACAATATCGGAGCTGCCACCACTAAGCTCACAAAATGGATAGCGATTCGTATTGAAATAAAATATCAGTATTCTGCCAAGATAAGACAAACTTCACCCCAAATGGTATGCGTCATGCAATATCTGTTGAGAAAGCCAAAGCCTCAAAATCAAATGTATTTATCTTCGCCTAGTAGGATTTGTAGAAGAAATGATTAATTTCAGTGTACCAACTAAGATCTCGTTGAAGTTTGAAATAAAAATATTTTTTTTTCGCGAATAGGCCAACTCGAATCACATCCTGCTTCAGCAGGTGCAAGTACTTTTATTAGCATTTTAGCCGATTCTCGATTTTTATCCCCCAAGGTTGTTAGCCCTGGGGACATGGATGATAGTGAAGAATGAAAGGACGGCACTCACGAACATACGCAAATACACCCATGCCCGAAGCGGGACGGAAACCCATTGTCTTCTGGTCCGAGACCGCTGCGGCACTACTCTCCTAACCATTTCGGCCATCTGACCGGCAATTTAATTATCACTTTTAAATTGGTATTTTTGTAAAACGGACACTAGCATTTTAGGTCCATAGTGATTAAGTAATATTTTCAAGATTAACACACTTTTATTATATCCGTTTTGTTGTTCCTTTGCCTTAAACTGCAATATTTTTCTCTGCCATTCTTTGAATCCTGTGAAATATAAAATCTTCGCATTGTCCTATATTTGAGTATATATTAATAACTTTTCCAAATAGGTGTCCAAAACTTTTCTTATCCCTGAAATTGAATCAGATTTATGTGAGTCATGGTCTCATGACTACAACTGAAATACTAACCCACGTTTTACATATCTAAAACAAAGATCTTAGCAATTCGACAAAAAAAGACTTATAACCCAAATGCAAGTACAAACAGCCCTAAGTTTATGAAACTAAACAAAAAAGCAACACAAAGTTTATACACAGAAATGCGGGTTAAGTTGTCGCCATCCCTTTAATGTATCTACAAGCAGCGAAGCAGGTTCACTAACTACCAGGATTCAGAGCTGTGGTCATTAATAGGCTACTATCTCCTGTGGGGTCACCCATCCCGATTTCGAAATCCGACTGGTCGTCAAGACTCGATTTTCATTTTCAAAAAGTTAATTCTCAGAATCTCTAATATTCTGCAACGTATAACAAAAACAATATTAAAAATAATTTTAACAATTTCATGAGTATATTTATGTTTTGTATTAAATTATATCGTTCAAAATTTTCACCGAAAGATTATCAATAAGAGGAGAAAATGAAAAGGTTAAATTACACACATCAAATGGAGGCATCATTATAACTCGGTATTTGTAGTCCTCGTTTCGTTCCCCAACTTCACGCAAGGCGCCCTTGGAAGTCCGCAGGTAGGGCTAGAGTGTCTTTCAGGACTAAATGTGGACTCCAGAGGAAACTTCATGTGTATTACGAGACACTGCGCAAGCAATGAATGGGATCCACGGCCTGCCGAGTGACGCGTCGCCAAACAACCTGTGGCCGCTCGCCCCCTCGCGCGTCTAAATTTAGACCCCAGTCACAATAGCCGCCACTCATCACCAAGGAATTCACGCAACATTTTTCCACGACCAAACCGTACACCGATAATCATTACTAAGGTCGTTAGTACCATCTGTTATGTTAATTATGTACTAATTGACATTTAATTTGGAATATATTTTGCTAAAATTGAGGAAAGTGTGTTTCAGAAAATATTATTATTATTATTATTATTATTATTATTACTTTTATTTATTATTATTATTTCTATTATTATTACTATTAATGAAATGATGGATCAATTTCTAGTTTATTGATCACGAAGAAGTCTACTTAGAATACATTAAAAATAGCCTTTAGTTGAGAGAGCTAACTATTTCACGATACGGATCTCTTTATAAAAATATAATTGTGCAGTGTAAAGTTATACGAAAAAGTATTAACTCATTTGGAGTCCGTAAAACAAGTATCGTAAAATTAAAAATGAATGATGCCTAGTATTGACATTAAGGCGTGAAATGAAAATTATAAACCGATTTGTCGTTTTATTGTAAAAATGTTACAAGATTTCATTAATTTCTTCACGCGCTTTTAATGCTTTCACCTAATGATTCCAAAAGTGGAATAATAGTTTTATAAAGTACGATGCAGAAAAAAATAATTTCTCATTTACTGATGATATTTTACTTCCAATGAGTCGTGTTAATCGTTAACGTGGACGTGCAGTATTTGCAATTATGACTAAAGCCCTGAACGAAGTTACGAAACTTTCCATCTTATGGCACTTTTTAATAATTCGTAGTAAAACGTTCATAATATAATGCAGAAAACTTATTCTGCGGGAGGTTTGTGCGAAAATTAAGTAGTTGTTTTGAGCATAATATGTGCACGCTTACGGACATTATCAAAATTTTACGGTCGCTTTTTAACAACTTGATCATATAGTGACCACTGTGATTGTTTTACCTGTAGGGGGAACTGTAGAACAACACAGACACAAACATTCATTCCCGAGGTGGGATTCGAACCCACGACCCTTCGAGCCGAGGAGCTACGGTCCTCTAGCCGTACCCAAACTCGGCTATCCAGGCCAGCAATCTAATTATTGTCCCTACAGAAAATTAAATTGCGAGACGGGTTCTGGAAATCTTGATTTCGGTCGGCATCACCAGGGTTGGATTCATTAGGAAATTCTCATTCTGCGGAGCCTACGACCTCCGAGAAGAGAATACACAATGAGAGCGCTGCTTTGATGTTCTGCATGCCGCTCCGCCCACATGTAATTCATCGATGAGACGTTTAAAGCTGAAGCCACGATTACATTATTTGTGGCAGTGGAAAGATACAACGAAGAGATTATTCACGAACCCAAATAAATGCATCAACATTTTATTGTTATTTGTTGAAATCGCTCTTTCAACGCAGTTATTTTCAAATGTACTTTAGCTTGAATTGGCCTCGGCAGTGAGTAAATTAGTCTCGAAAATTCTGCTCAAACTGAATTGGTGAATGTATTTCCAAGATTAAACCAAAATTTCTGAAACCAAACTGCTGAAACCAAAATTTCGAATATTATTTGACACTAGAGACTTTGACATTACTTATTTACCATTTCCTGAAATTTAGACTGACATAAGCCCTGAATAGTAAAGCTACCCTTTGAATGAAGTAGGTATAAGGAGTATATGAGGACATTGAGAATATGCAAAGAAAAATTATGGCTACAGAAAATAAAATAGGTTAGACGCCAGAAAGGCACTGTTAGACTAGATTAAATAGATTCTGGGATGTACTTGAACAAGTCCGTTTGCATTTGCATGAAATAGCTGTTTACTGGACAAGCCGCAGGCCAACGCTTTTATTACTTGTAATACAAAAGCAAAAGTACGCAATCATCCCAGAATCAACGACACTTTATTTTGAGAAAGACATGTCCCAAGGTAGATGTTTTTTTTTAAAACGAGAGGTTATTTTTAAGCGGGACTCTCCCAAAATTGCGTCGTCGACCGAAACCAATATAAATAAAAGGAACTCGGGTC
Organism: Gryllus bimaculatus; assembly: GCA_017312745.1. NCBI lineage: Eukaryota > Metazoa > Arthropoda > Insecta > Orthoptera > Gryllidae > Gryllus > Gryllus bimaculatus. Next base: position 4,471,591 of record BOPP01000089.1, read on the forward strand.
CGTAATAGCCAGAAGCGCGCCGTGGCGCGCGAGACACGAGTCAGATCCGGATGGCAGCCGAGGCGCTCCTTTGCGTAATGGAGAGCAGCGCGGCGCAGAGCCGATGATGCGCTGCTCCAGTTGGCGATGGCGACAGCGCCGCGCCAGACACTTGCGCCAGCGCGCGCGCCGCCGGCGACCAGCGGCACGGGGCGATGGACTCGTCAGCTGCTTTCGTCACCAGACGGAAAACTAGTGCTTGTTGTGTCCCGGGTGGTCGAGGACGGAACGTGGCACCTACACGACGGTTAGCGACGTTCCTCCTCAAGGTATCCCCCACGCTCAAACCAAAGCTCGGTATTGTATGGAGAAAAAAAACGTCCGCGACCGACCGGCTAGCTGCCTCTTGGCCGTGGACGCTAGAGCTCTTTTCGCAACTCTTCAGGCCCATTCGCAATGCAATCGTAAATATAATCACAGCGCATAAACACTAACATAAGCGATACTGAAGTATTCACAATGTCTAACATAAATGTAAGCAAAATAAGAGTTTCTATTGGCTGTGAGACATTCTGGTTTACTATTGGTTAGATGTGACAATCGATTTCAAGGTACCGACTGTGTCCGTGGCCCATATATCGTTAGTTCTCGTATCGATTCTCGACCTTGAGTTACCGTTCTGTGATTGGTTCATTTCTTATGTCTCACTTAAGCATAAGCACAGAAGCTTGAAGCTTTTAAGTTAACGTCTTACGTGTTATCCTTATGCGAACGCATTGTGAATGAGTCCGCTTATAGATGTAGTCCTAACTTATGTTAACACCATGCTTATGTTTGTGTTTGCATTGTGAATGGGCCTTTTGTCTCTGGTGGGGCATGGCGACCGTTCACGGAAGGGGCCGGAGCGGGCACACACTCTCACATTTCCATGCACTACACTAGCCACAATGCTACGAGAGCAGTCGGGAGCTTAGAGCTTAGGTGGCCCAGTAGTATGAGATACCTGGTTCGAAAAAATCCCACAAGCCAACATTGAGGTCGCCGACGGGTCTCCCTATCTAAACCTCTAGAAGATTACAGTCACCTCCATTCATAAAAATCACTACACTTACGGCACTAAACTTGTGGACCCGGAAGCACTTATAAATCGATCTTATCTCATAATCGTAAAATTTAAATGAGAGAGTGTTTGATACACGTTACTCACCAAACAAGAGTGTGATTGACATCTGTTATTTACAAAATTAACTCAAAATATACATTCCGCAAATTAGGATAACAAAGGTATAAGTAATTTTTTAAGTGACTAGTGTGTTGGAAAAAAATGTGGTTCGGTTTTTCCGAAACGTTCAGAAGTCTGACTGAATGTTTGAGCGTACTCCTAAGCGTCACCTCAGAGGAAGTCTGCTTTGTTTGCACACAAACGACGAAAAACACTAATTTGTGAATTGATAAAATCGAGTGAATGACGACCGTCCTCTATCAAAAGATAATATTTGAAAGTTTTGTCGGAGTCCTGCAATCGAAGTTCCAAACGCGTCTTTCCGGGATCGAAAATAACCTTCCGGATCTATTCTATCTACTTCGAGAATCGGCAAAGTGAACAACATTCAGATGATAATTCTAAAATTAGGAAAACTACTTTCGACGGGAACATCTGATAATATTAAAAAGAAAGTGAAGGCGTCGACTTTAACGACTGGAATTACTTCTCCTGAATATAATCAAACCAATTCCACAGATCAACAGTTCGAGCTCCTTAATTAGTCTCCATTAAACATTTTTGGACGTGTTGCGCGGCATCTGACGAGTAGTGCCCCGTAATCACTAGGATCAGACTTTTCCATGGTCATTCTGAGAACTATTCATTGACGTAGTAAATTGGTTTGTTCCGGAATTGTCATTTGCATTTTTAGACCAGGACTTTGTGTTTTACGACTCATATTTCGCAAATGTGTTTGAACATGTTACTTTTCTTCACGAACGCGCGCTAAACTCCGCTAATTAGAATGAACACCTTCATGAGCGTCGACACCCTAAGTGCATTAAGAAACCACTCACGAACCAGGATCAAACTCTCATTTCATCCATAACAAATACATTTTCCGTGAGGGCGAATTCTGTGGAGCGTTGATATCTCGACTCTGAAGAGGAAGAGGAATTAGTCGAGTAACGAAATATTTTGACATATCATGGTTTATGTTACGCGACGTCGTGGCTAAAGGAAAAAATCAAATTCACGTTATGAAAGTATTCTCGATGTTGAAGATAATGAAACTCCACTGTGTTATACAATTATATTCGTGATCATCCTTAGGGATCTTTTTTATCAATGTAACTTTTAAAAACGACAAGAAGCGACCATAGGAATATAAATGTGGATAAGCGTAACACAATGTCCTTAAGTTTGACCCTGATGGATCAACCCATCACCATCTACGGGACAAAAGATCGGAATTATCACGGGATTGATGATTCCGATGAATCAGATATGGTATGACGCTGGTGTTCCGAGAATCGTGAAAAGGGTACTTGGCATTCCAGATGAATCCTAATATGCAAATTAATAGAATAAGGAATTACACAGGCGAGTTAGTCATCTCGCTACACGGCAAAAGCTTCGCCATTCTGAAATCCCATGCGAATTGCGGAGGGCACATGACTTATGAAACTATTATTAATTCACCCTTTTCTATCAGCTTCATTTTCGATAAAATCAAGGATGTTTTGCAACAGATGTGATAAGTATTAAAATATTAGGAATAACACAGAATCTGTGGCTTTGCAAGGGAAAAGACGAGCAGGGAAACTTCGAGTAAAGACCTACGCCAATTATAAACTCATGAGGGGAGAATAATTAAAAGATGGCTACCAGCAGCTTGAAAGCCATCGCCTAGCGAGTCACGACTTTTCCACCAGTTTCTTCTTGCTTCTCTCGCTTTACGGATTCGCCCCGGGCGAAAGGCATCTGCCCCACTGTGCGGCCCGCGGTCTTTTCAGCCGCGAGGGCCGCCTCAGCGCCTCCTTCCGCGAAGGCGGTGCTCCGCCAGGCGGCGTCCGTTACCCGCGGCCCCAAGCAGCACGCGCGCAGCGCCCCCACGACCAGCTCCTCGCGGCGGCGGAGGGCGGCAGAGCGGTCGGCGACGGCCACTGCGAGGGCGGGAGCGAGGGCGGACAGTGACGGCCAGGGCGAAGGAGAGAGCGACAGCGAACGGTGACGGCCAGGGCGAAGGAGAGAGCGACAGCGAACGGAGGCATTTACTTGGAGAGAGTTGGTCATAGGGCTCCCACTATAAGCAGTCGTCGCATTCGAAACAACCACATCCCTAAAAAGATTCTGACCTGGAGAGGAGAAGGTAATTTCACTTGTCGTTTGCTGCGTCATTCTTACTGTCTGCAGCAGTTTCTTTGCAAGGTCAACGAATTTGATTTAGCTTTGCAATTGTTACAGACGGTCGCCCGTAGCTCAGTAATGATTTGAAATACCTGAGATAAAGGATGCCCCGTTACAAGATTTAATGTTATATGATTGTGAGTCTTCAAAACAAAACTGTTTTACATCGTATTCGTGGATATATACTGCTGGCTACTTCGCTAGTTTTAAGAGTTGCAGTTGTATATTTAGTTGGGAGCATAAAAGCACGTAGGCATAATTTTTATTTTCTTTTGATAAATACAAACGAGGAAAAGCACATTTTCATACTATTAGATTCATAGGAACAGTTGAAAATTAAAATGAATGTTGTTCATTAATCATTTCTACAATTATGTCAGGAATGTTCAACAATATGGACATTGTTATAATAGTGTACTGTCCACGGTAAGACCACGAGAAATACTTCTGCCTTGGGTGATTTACACCTCTAATACTCCGAAATTTTTAAACCCTTTGTTTACTCACACGTTATGTCAGTCAAGGGAGATGACTCATTTCGAGTCTTTTAGAACATCTTTCCTAAATCGGACGTTCCTTTCATTTTCTATGGCACTTCATCAGCTAAATAGTGGTGATAGACATGTTTGCAAAATGTATTCGCTGTTTACACTCCAAGAGCAGAAGAAGTAAGATTGTCCAAATTTTCCTTTTAAACATTAATTGTCTATATAATGCACGACTCTTCCGAACTCGGAAACGGGTGTAATTAACCTTTAACTTGCTAAAGAAACTAATCAGTGTTCATTCTACAACGTTGATATAATATTATAGAATGATATGACATTTTATGTTGTGCATCGAACTTAAGAATTAATCTTGCAACACGAGTTTACTTTCGAGAAATGTTCTAGTTGGCAAAGAATGGATAGCCCTATTCTGATTTTCCCATTTTTGTTTGCACAGAGATAATAAAATTCGTGATTAGATTCAGTTTCCCAGGGAATTACGAAAATAAACGAATGGCAATGGAAGCAGATAAACGGGATAGCCCCGAGGTGACGGCAATTGCTTACAAAATTTCCATGCATTTTAATCATGCTGTTTAAATATGTATAAGTATGAGGCCGAGTATTATTTATTCGTAATAAATTACTGATGCATTGTAATAAATTACGGATGGACGATGGATTACTGATGGACTACTGGACGTGAAAATAACGTTTATTAGGATTTTAGCAACTAATACTTTGAGATATATTTAAGAAAATTCCTTCTTTCGAGAACAGTATATTAAAAGAACCAAATAAAAATGAATGAAAAAAAATCAAGAATGTTAGACGAGAAATATTTCACTGAACCCAATATCAGTATGCTTTACGCCTACCCACCATTCACCGAGCTAGTTAACCACCACAAGGCGCGGCTACTCGCTCTCTCGTGACCAGTATGAAATGCCAGCCGTTTGTTAATCTCGACCTAGAACGGGGGGTTCGATGTTTAGCAGAGAAACTCGATCTCTCGATGCCTTGTAAACAACCTCCCGCTCACGAGACGGCGACACGCGACAGTGGTTTCGATACCAGATCCGGACTCGGGCAGACAACAGGTGACCTTCGGGGTCGAATCGCAGCGCGGCACTAGCGCAAAAGGGGCCGAGGTTAGGTGATATAGGAAACTGCGAACCAGGGTTAATATGAATTCCATGCACTCTTAATAAATATACTTCAATCTAAGAGAAGCGTTGAATTTTATTCATGTAACTGATTATGCAATCTGTTAACGTCTTCAAACTACGGTGTAATCCTTACACCGTGCTTCAAATCTGAAGGTTATTCGTTTTAATACGAAAATTGTCGTTTCAGTACCTGCAGATAGTTTAATTCTGAGACTACACGAGGTGTACCTGCATAAAGTAATAATCCTAAGTAGTGGTGTAAATAGTTGCACGTACAGCATTAAGTGTAATTGATCGTATAGTATTAATTAGCATTCGTCATAATCGTGTTCACAGATATATTAAACGTTTTAAAATATTTACATATTTTTTAAATGCACATTTTTACAATCATTCATTAAAACAGGAATGAAATTTTATTTCATTTGCTCACATCTGAACAATTCATGATGCACTTGAAGAACTCCACGGGCTTTGTCCTCGCCTTAAACTACCGTTTCGAAGAGTTATTGACCTCCTTGCAAATCGTGGAAGCCGATTACAAATAGCCGCGTTTATTACATTACATCAAAACCGTTACAATGTCTCAGAGTGTTTGAACATTTCCAAGGTTGAGATGAAATACTCGCAAAAAAAAAAAAAAAAAAAAAAAAAAAAAAAAAAAAAAAAAAAAAAAAAAAAAAAAAAAAAAAAAGGCCACGGACTATTCTACATTTATTGATGGTGAAGCAAGTACGCTATAAAAATTGGTATTTTATACGCTGAATTAGTAGTTTGCAGTTCCCAGTTTGATATGAAATAGAAACAATGGCCAAGGAGTACTTCAAGTGTATTATTGGTGACACAAGTAGGCAATAAGAATTTATATAGGTTATTTTAGTAGACGAACGTAGCATCATTTATTTCCATACAAATGCAGTAGTGTTATTTAGAGCTTCGTTCAAACGACATGCAAAGTAAAAAAGAAGAAGAAAATGAAGTCATATTTGCCTCGTTATTTTCCAAGATACGCAGCTAGCCGGCTTTGGCGTCCGGCTTCGAAAGGGCGTAGGCGTCATCGAAACCTTCTGGAAGCCTCGAGCAGCGGTGTCAAGCGCCGTTCGAATAAATTATGTTTCTGCACTGAGTGTACACGAAATATAGTCTGAGATGACATGAACGTCATATTGCTCTTTTCTTTTGTTGCTTTTTTTTTGTTTTTTCAAAAATTAAAAAAAAATGTAATCGAAAAATGTAAATGATTGTCTTTGCGAATTCTCAAATGTTCTTCTAGTAAAGACATTCTCAAATTGCGAATAAATTTCCTTCTATGATTCGTGTAAACTCTTTCAAGTCCATTGTTTACCATGTGTATTATCATGGCATTGATCCTCGCGTGATTGAGCATGAAAAACAATTGTGAGTGGCCAGAGCCGGGAATTACGAGACACGTCGTATATTCTGGCAAGTTTGTCGACCACATCCACTCCACTTTTAATTGAATTGTAAAATGTAATAATCGACTGTTTCCGGTATCTTCATCTATCTCTTGGTCATGGTGTAGGGATGACATGACATACACGTGCTTGCATTGCTTCGGTACATAAGAAACCCGCGTGATATATTTTTGGAAACCAAACTGCGAAGAATGTGTTTCTCGTGGTTGCTTGAAACTCCCATTAATAACATTACACTTGAAACAAATAAAGATTTTTGAAGAAATAGGCTATTTTATAAAATATTACTTCTTACATTTTACACAACGTCCTGCACCACGTGGGGTCTGCGGGACCCTGACTCATTTTACAAGCGTCTGTACTCTTCGCTGGTCAGGCGATCACTAAATCGCAATAGGTACGGGGTTTGGGAACACCGCACCTCCAGCTGCACAAAGCGTCAGTGCCGATGCGCGAATATTCAAAGAGATACAGCGATTTTTATTTTGCTGGGGTCTGTTAGACCCCACTTGGTGCACGAAGGGTTAAATTTCGAATTGATAATAGCACTTAAGCGCCATTTTCTTAAAAACAGCTCCAAATTTGTCAAAGAAAATTGCCATTTACGATAAGGTTTTATTATTTTTTAATATTCTTAAAATAATATTTCTTCTCCCTTTCCTTCAATTAGGAAATTTTTTTTAATACAAAAAAATACTTTGGTCGGCGACAAACGGCAGCTGGTAAGATTATGTGGCAAGTTCGTGTAACTAGCCGAGATCAAAAGAAATAGAAATAATTCAAATAGTACGTTTCATTTGCCCCCATTTTGTACTAGGAGTATGATTTATTCTTTCTGTGATTCATCGAAAAGATGGTAAGTAAGGAAAGTTACACAAGCAACTTTAAAAGACAACGGACGTAAAGTGTGTCAGAGGTGCAAGATCGCTTTTTCGTACATCACTTAATACAAAAGACTACCTCATACATCTTCCTCTCAGGTCACGCGAAGTCTGATAAAAAGCAGCGTTGAAAGGAAAAGAACGCGCTGGATCGATCTGCCAAGAGATAACCACGCAATTCTCCGGACTATAAAAGTTTACAGGGCTCGCGATTACGAGCTCTTCCTATATTTAGCTCCTGCAATTAATTCGACCACGACCCTAAAGCTTCACACTGTGACCTAGCCCAGCCCAGGGAGAGGAAATAAATGAAGCAGAACTACGATTATCATTAAGTTTCATTATCTTTAAATTAAGATTATCATTAAGTATTATTAAGTTAAATTTTCATAGATCAAAAAACTGAGAAAAATAGTATTTTAATAAGTTCTGTTTATTTGCGGTTTGTAAAGCTCTTAAAAACAAAATACAAATTATAAATTAAACATTACCACAACAGTGAAGAAGTCTCTAAACAGTGATTACTTACAGACAAAAATCATGAATTAAATCTAAATGTAAAAAGATAATAGGGTTCCGAGTTTCTAGTTGTAGTCTAATATTTTCTCCGCTAAGGTAGTTTAGGCATTCTTTTCCATTTTTTTGATCTACTCACGTCTCTTCTCTTAAGCTTAAAGTTTCTTATTTTAATTGTTCCAGTAATTGTTGGTATCCTGTCGTTATACCAATTACGTTATTCGCAAAGTAACATGGAGCGTTGACTTCTAATTAGTTTCGATTGGAATTTTTGGAGAATCTCCAAGATTATTTTGCTTGCTGAATAAATTCTGTCTCCGTATGAATATCCACATCAATTGACATTATTGATTTGTATAAATGAGGAGGATGTCATTTATATGAGATAAAATAGACTGATGTGCATATTATTATATTTCATCTAACAAAACCGTTCCGAAATTAATTTTATTTATCAGTGACGAGGTTTGTTTATAGATGTAACAACAATGTTGTCACAGCCACCAAAGCCGGTGGAAAAGCATTCCATATTACGTCAATAATACATTGCGAAATTACTTTTGATTTTTCGTTTTCATTGGTGCACATTAAAGAATATTTCAAACAGTTACTCGGATTTCTTGAATTCTGCAGTAATAGTAAAATTTACTCGTTTCCTTAAAATGGATTCCGTTAGTACTGCAACTTAACGATTTAATTGTTTGCTTGCGCATTGTCTGCCACGAGATTGCCCGTGCAATAACTGTATTTTTTTAAACCCCACTATGTATATTTACGTACAATAAAAAAAAAAGTTGTCAAATCAAAACTCCACTTTTACATCCAAACTTTCTGCCTTATTTTTAGGGTACAGTACGTCAAAGTTAGTCAGCAAGTTTAATTATTTCACCGCAGTTTTAAATGTGGTGAAACTTTAACTTGGGGATCTGGCAGAGGCTACAATGTACAAGTGAGAAGTCATTTCCAGACCCATCCTCATCCAGAAGGAGATATTAGACAATTTCTAAAAGATTTAATTCGTCACCCCTAAAAAAATATAAAAGATCGAATACAAAACTGACTAAACAACGCCCTCATTCATTACTTTAAATATTTATATTTATGTATTTAATAAAAATAAGGTGACAGCATGGTGACTATTATACTTGCATATAAAAATAATATTTAAAAAAAAACTTTAGACAAGAGGAGATCTCAATATATTAGGGATACTAAATCCTAAAAATGGTTTACTTGAATTGTTCCATCCCTTGAACCAAGAAGGAAATCAAGGAAATAAAATAAATAAAGTGACATATCTTCAAGAAATTACTTTTTTAAGAAGCGAACACATTCAAATCCAACCTTCTATTTCAAGATTAGATTGAACTGATTTCGAATACTGTTTAACATACTGGGAAACAATTTTTTTATGGCAATACTTGGTAGCATGATGGAGAAGCGTCTTTATATATTGTCAAATATGTATTCTGTATTATAATTCATTGATACTTAAAACTACAAAACAAACGGATATGATGTTTCTTTGGAAATAAGCAATATTACCTGGAGCAAAATTAAAAAGATGAAACCTCTTGCATAATTCGATTTGTTTGTGGTGGCACTTGACGTAAGTCAGCTAGCATGCAATCGGGAGTGTGAACGTCACTACAGTGACGTCACTATAGTGAGGGTCAAGCTTCCGATTGGATGACACCAGATTAAACGTCAAGTGCCATGATAAATAAATCGAAGTATAAGTGCGAGGTGAATGCTGAACGTATCCAGATGGCGGTGGGAGGGTAGGCAACCGGGGAAAGTGGCGCTGTGTGGCCGCAGACGGGGCTGCGCGGCGCGTGGGGTAGGTACGTAATAAGCCCTGGGAAGTTGGAAGTGCGCGGTATGCATACTAAATGACCGGCCGCAATGGCAGAGACCGTAGTTTTCCTTCACTCGAACCAACGGTTTTTGTGACATCTCGCACTTCGCTTTGAGAATCGACGAGAACTCTTGTCGCGATTCTTTTTTAAAAGGTGGTCTTCCGGGAGACACATTCAGTAAGTTTTCAAGGTAGTACGTGCCAGCAATTTGGAATTATCGGAAAATAACGTGATTCTGCAAACAGACACAACCACAGTGCACAAAGAGAAAATGACATATTAAGCATCTCCGTAGCTCAGCCTCCAAATACAATTAGTAATGGAAATTCCTTTTAAATTTTGTGGGTTATAACTAATATTTGTAATGTAATACATGATGAAAAGCTTTAAAATATTCTAAATGCTTGCTGTCCTCTATTAATTATATATTCTTTGTAATATCCAAGGGCTAGGAGATTTGTTTCATCGTTGAAAATATTTCCCCTTGTTCTTACTCCACCATGAAACCCTTGCCCGTTAGTAAATCAAGTGTGGCGTCGTTAACACAAGGGCCAGAACCGTTAGGTCGGTGAAAGTACGCTGCGAGGGAGGAAGGGGTTGAGCCTGAACATCCGGGAGTTTGCGCTCGGGCGGTTGACTCAGGTAGTGCCGCAGAGCCAAAAATACCAGAGGCTGTAAACTCCGAGGATGCTGCCGGCGAGCCTCGTTTACGGAAGCAGGCAGCCAACCTAAGAACCCTGTGTGTGGGCGTTAACCAAACCTGCGAGTCTCGCGCCAGCCGGCGAGCCTACCTATGGAACAGTGGTGGGGGTGTCAGCCTCAACTATTTAACGCGGCGCCATCTGCGCCCGCGTTCTCATTCAGTTTGTATCGGGAAGCTTGTACGTGTATGTACGAGGTGTGTAGGAGTGAGGGCGAGATGTCCGGAGAGTAAGGGCCAGACAATCTCACGTGCTGTAGGCACACGGTCGCCACGACCGGGTTAAATTTTGGCGTCAGGCCATGTGACGGTAATTGTCACGGGACCGAGGTCCGATAGCGCGCATCACGCGTGGCTTGTGTTTTCTGCGGTAAAGCAGTGTTCTGAAAGGAAAAGGTTGCCGGAGTGTTTTAATATTAGCAATTCATTGTAACTTGTACATAATCTTTAATATATTATTTTTCTTTTGTTATTGAAATTTATTTCTTATTTTACTACATCACACAAGATTGGTTGAGTATCAACAGAATCCTAAAATAAGTTGGAGGCTCAGCCTGCCTATCATATGCTTCTCAGTCCCATGTTACATCACCTGCAACGACCGTGTCTTGTTTCTCTCCAATGAGAATTGACAGGGAACACATTTACTTTAAAAAGTACGTTAACATTGCGAGTAACATGACATAGGTAATACACACAGTTCGGAGCACTGCGACCACGTTTGTCAAACATAAAGTAATTGTACTCTACAAGAATATCGGGTCATTTCTATCTTAAGTTGGTTGGCTGAACTGTTTTTTTTAACGCTGTGTTAGAAAATGTCCTTTTAGATAACTTTCTATTTCCAGGAACGGAATGAATACATCACTTTTATTTTCTTTAGCAGAAAGAGACAAACAGGTCAAGGTAAGTTAACTGTTTAGCTCTAAATTTCGCACCTTCATTTAGCTCAAGGGAAAACAGGCGTTATCGGTTAGCGAACTTGCTTGATATTTACTGAAGAATGTCCCTAATATTTGGATGCGTCTTATGAAGCTTATGCGCTGTAATTCTCAGAAAGTCTTACCACGCCTTATTATATCACTCTTTAGGTGACAGCAAGTCCCACAAGTTTCACCTTCGTTCCCGGGTTTACTTTAGTTCTTGAAAAAGGCTTATCAATTAATATTCTGAAAGAGTCTAAGAACTGGGATGCAAATTATTTCTTCTGATTTAATAATACCGACACAAGAAACCCCTGTCTTTAACTTCAATTAGTGCAAGCCTTTAAACGTTATTAAACATATAAAAACTTGCTACTCTATAAACTTATCGGAATATGTAATTAACGATCAACTTAATGTAACAAAAATATGAAAAGAAGAAACAACGCAACTTTCAACCTTTTGATTTTTCAATTCTTTCATAAAGAATTTATCACCCAGCAGTGACGCAGTAGCAGAAACTATTAATAGCGGTCAGCTTAACTCTGACACCCCTGGCTTAACGCCTGACTACAAAAATTGCATCAGGAAGAAACAGTTCTTAACACCCCCTTTCCACATTTTAGGTCACTGCACATTAATTCACATTAAAATACGATATAATTTTCTCCTAAAAGCCAGTTTGCTCTGGCAGTTCCTCAATTGTGGAAGTAACACGAAATATTCCGTCAATTACACACAAATGATATAAAAATATTTCCGAGGGTCATGCTAATATTTCGAAAGCTTTTTGTAGAATGAATGCATTTTAAAACTTTATTTTAATTGATGTTGGTCGAATTACACACTTTTTAAAGCATTCAAATGAAGAAAACAATTAATGTGGGTGAAAGGCCCACGAAAAATATAATCCGTAAAGTCTTTCCGGATGAAAAACGGATTTTCCCCGTACTTTAAGAGTTTAATTAATCAATTATTAGTATTTATACTAGCTACGCCATTGGTATTTAAAGTAGTATTCAAGATAACTCTTTGAAATTTAACGACGCTTCCCTAGTGACTATGAATGAGAGAAATCTCTTTAGACGTAGAGTCAGCAAACGACAACTTCAAATTAATAACTAACTAATAAGTGCTCCGTAAATGTGACAGCGTGTGTGTGTGTGTGTATGCGCGCGTGCATGTGTTTTAATGTGCATGAATGAGCGTGTATGCACATGAATATGTGTACGTGTGCGTGCGTTTATATGTGCGTGTTTATGGGGTAGTAGGAGTAGTGCGCGTGATTTCACAAATTATCAGCAAATCGAGTACATTGCCTTAAGAGCTTTTTTATGCTTGGGTGACAGAAACAAAAGCAGCTGTCCATTAATCCTACAAGGAGTATGCATAGTCAAAATAGTCTCAAACAATACGATATGTGGCTCAGTCTTACACACTAAATTTAATATTTGTGCGTAAGAAACAATGGTAAAGGTCAATTCATAAAATGAACTGATGGTGCCGAGGGTAAAAGTTATCGCCCTTTATTCCCGAACAGGTACTCTAAGATAAGGGGAAACTCTGACAGGATTCTATAAACAGATATTGAAATAAATTTGATCTTCGGAATTGGCTACATAGAGCGAGTTCATGATGAGAGAGAAACATGAAAACTGGATTTACGAATTCCGTGTTTAGTGCATCATCAAAGATTGCAAAACGAGTGCGATCTGTCTCCAACAAGGCAAAGAACAAAGACACCGAATAACTCGTGAAATACTCTTCGTCATTCAGAATGTGAACTTCAAGAAAACTTTCCCGTTAAAGCATTGATGTATTGAAATATTTACTCTGCAATTTTTGAGCACGAGCATTTCGTTTCCATTGCGCATCATATGTGCAGAATGCGTCGAACCGATCGCCAACCGGCGGAATGACCCAAAACGCAATCCCGTGCCTGCGTATTCGAGGCGTGAATACCTGTGAAAAATCTACCGTCGATTGAGTAAACTTGTCTCCGCAGGCGTCACAGTGACTTTTCCCTCGTTACGACGTCCGTTGGTTCCAGGCGCAGCCCGACGGCCCTTTTGTCCGTGGCGGGGGAAAAGTGGGCGCGGCGAAGGGCCGCCGCTACGTCACTGGGCAGCTCACTGCGCGCCGCCGCCGCCACCGCCGCTCTCCGATGGCTATCGCTGGCGAGCGCAGACACCCGGTCGCTCGAGGCCGCCGCCGCCGCCTCCCGCACAGTCACCGTCTCACAGTGCCCCGAAAGCCAATCACTCATTTTTCAGGTCACGTCGCCTAGGGTCTTAGTCCCGTCAGTGCAGTGAATGGCTTCACTCTGGAGGTGGCGGTGATCCTCCCCACTGGATGGTGAGATCTGCGTCGGCTTGCGGGTAATTTCCCTCTCCAGTTATCTCCCCCAGCGGGGCGTCGCCCCATACGGCACAATTTCTAAGAGTCCGACCGGTCTCCCGAACATATGTGGTAGTGTAAGGGGAGAGGATAGGGCAAGGAAGAGGAAGGGAAATGAAAACCGTCCGTGGTCCGTTTGTTAGGGTACTGCTCAGACATTCACCCGGCATTGATCACAGGAACCTCCAGTCGGTGGCTGAATTCGATCTAGTTACATAGGGAAATTCGCCGACGGATTCGAATCCTCAAGACCTCCCAGTCAAAATTGCTGCAGAGACTGTGGTAATGCAGAGACTATGGGGGGAGAGGTGACGAAAATCGCCCCCCCCCCGCATCCTCTCGAGTGTTCTATGCTTCCTCCTAGAAAAAGTACCCCTGCCGGGACAATCCATTACAAGGTGCCTACATGTATGTCTTCCACACTTTGAAATGTGGAAATCAAGGAAATTAGACGATAAAAACTATTCCTTGAGCATACTTAGGATTTATTCCGAACTGCACTGAGTAAGTGAAGACAGATTTTATTTCACATTAGACACAATTTGTCGATTCGCCCTCCTTACCCGGAGTTTAAAAGGAGACAATTTTCAATGTGCATCATGGTTGCGGACACGCAACGGTGGCGTATACACGGACTGACCTGGGTTAGGGCACGAACTCTTGTACCAAAAAATGTATCATTACGAATTATCTGCATTATTATTTTAAATTATATATTTTATCATTACATTTGATAGAGAATTACTAAAAAACGTTCGATAAGTGAAAATTAAGCTTTTCTGTAAACCAACAATTATGAAGCTGGTACAATATGGGCACCATCTTTCCCAGTGCGCCCCGTTGGAACATCAGGAGCCGACATACCTGCATTCATATATGCACATTACAGTCTTACTATAAGAAAGTCCACTCACATTTTTTTTTCTCACGGAATCACATTTGGCCATATTATTCTTCATTTTATCGCTTTAACAATTAAAGAATATTGAAAGATCAGCTCAATATGATCTTTGATTTTCGAAAAGGTGTCAGTATTTTTTTTGTATTAACTATTCACCACAAAATTAGTTAACTATGTTTTGGCCTGTAGAATGCAAGAACTGTCGGGAAATTTCTTTCCAATGCAAATAGTAAGTCCCTCTTGGAGCTTTAATATCAGAAGCAATTTCAAGCCATGTGAAAAGAATCAACATTTACTGTCATTGTAATGTTAGTTCCCCTCTACCATTCTGTATCAGTAATGGGCATGTTGGTATTTCGTGACGATTTGTTTCGACGTTCCACGTTCAGTGTGAAGAGTCCAACTTTTCCATGAACCGAAGGAACAGAAGGCGGAAAAAACGGTAAATCGTTACGTAGGTACGTCCGTGAGAAATTCTCAACTTCGAACCACAGCAACCTACAGTCGACATCGATTCGTCTGGGCACTATTTTCAAGACTTCTACCGAACTTCCCCGTCTCACGATGCGACATCCACGTATTGACTCACCACTTACCACAATGCAGCAGGAAAGCATGAGCTTCTGGGGCAACAGAGGACCCGGGAACTGGGAGACATCGGAAGAAAGACCAGAAAAGGAAAATCCTTAAAGCACAACGAGTTAAAAAAATCAATATCTTAATGCGTGTGTCCCGGTGAATAAGCTAATAAGTCATGTAAACTTAATTTTACAGGAGAGCAAAAAATAACTTTCAACTGAAGTAAATAAGGAATTAATGATATTGAAACGAAATCTACACATAAATGGTTGCGTTTGAATATCATTAATCCCTGATTTACTTCAGCTGAATGTTTTTACTCTCCTGTAAAATAAGGTTTTTATGACTTATCAGCCTATTCACTGGGGTCTAAGAAAGAGTTACGCAATGGACAGGGCAATTCGAATCTGAATTAACTCGAGGCTCCTTTTCAAGATTTGCAGGTACGGGTTTTATGTAATTTTTCCAAAGCCTTGGTGTTACCTTTTAATAACCTAATAATTACTGACGAAGCAAAATTTATATAACACAATTCGAAAGCTTTCCTACTCGAAAATTTCAGTCAAATTGACTTTAGTTCCCACAATTTCAAATTAATTCAAAATGCTTTTTTATCGATTTTATTACAGCCAACGTTTGTTATTTTCATGGAGAATATATAATGCAACTCCAGAATTATCACCATGTTTGTGTGTTCCACCCATTAAGAATGTTTTAGAATTTCGAAAATTCAATTGCTTACACCATGGAATGACAGGTTTAATTGAATCTTGTTTACGAACTGACTGAACAGTCAGTGTATATTTTTTCCGAGATATCAATGATGCTGACTAAGGTAAGCTTGTAAGCTGATACACTTTCAATTCACAAAAGGCATTCATTGAGGTCTCCGTTATACGTCAGTCATACAGGCAGCAATTTGATACTTCTCAATCTGCGAATTGGATTTCCGTCTTCTCATTTTTTTCTAAAGAATGACTGTGCTGTAGATTCGTCGTCGTCACATGGCACTAGAACCACATTTGCGTATTCACAAGTTGCGTATTGGAGGGAAGTTCACGTTTTCTTAAAATTCGCATACAACATTCCTAAAAGTGTTTTAAGTGAAGGTCATTTTTAATATGAGCAGCAAAAACGCACTTCATTCTTTATTTTGTAATTGTCATCCGCGTATTAAGTAGACTATTCTACCAGCAAATTACAAAACTTAATGCAATTCTGGCAGGAGGTATAAAATGTAATTTACGAAAATTTGAGTTTTAAATGTATCAAATACTTCAGTCCTGTGCCTGCGAAAGCTTAGCAGCACAATGAATAAATAAACAAAATTTGACAAATTATCTTTTTTTACGAAATCTAGTTTGCGATTTAAACCGGACAAATATTAAATACTTAGGACCTCTGGTGATTATTTTGTTTCCAGGTAAGTATAAGTACGGGGTAAGGATGGGCAAGGAAGAGGAAGGGAAAAATCGCGCACGAAGATGGCCCATTTCTTAGGGTACTGCTCCGGCATTCGCTTGGCGTTGATAAAATGAACTTACAGAAAACTACCGATCAGAGCACCGGCCGCTAAAATTCTCCAGACAGCGGCTGAATTCGACCTAGCTTAGTAGCTACTGTAGAAAATTCTGCCCAAATGGTAAACACACGAATGAGCAATAAAACACCATAAACCGTTCTGCATAAGGTAAATATGTGCTACAAGTTCATTATGGGCTATACTGCGAGTTTATTACTTAATATTTTGGTCGGGACTCGTATTTCGGTCAGAGGCACTCTACAGTGATATTAATTAGCCTGAGCCACCTCGGTCGGTCACAGATCTCACCAGCAACTAATGCATCATCTACGTGAAGATCTAAAAAGGGGGACTGCCTCCCCTGCCTGCCGTGTTCACTGAAGGACTTCGAAGCATAGCTTGAGGCAGGGTTGCTCAAGTGGGCGGCCCACTTGGCATGCCTCGGCCCAGAGCTTATCTGCGGTCACCGGTGTCGTCCGCTGCTTTTCCAGTCAGCTCTACCGAAGGGGAGGCGCTCGGGCACGATCGGCGATAGTCTAGTGAACACGACACAAATCGCGAATTAGCTCCAGAGGGGATTCAATTCAATTCTCCAGGAGGGGATGAACAGAGTTGATAAGTGAAATGCAGACTATCTTCGCTTACGCAAGTGTCTGAATAAATTCTAAGAATGCACTAGGGGACACGGTATTCGCCAATTTCCTTCACTTTGATTCCTTAATGTGAACGTATCAGAGTGAAACACTTTAAAACATCTAATATGGATTAATAGTAACTATGACAAGGAGATAATTTTCCAGCAGGGGACATCCAGCACCCTTTCTGGGGACGATCCGCGCCATAGCCCTGCCCCCGTTCATTCGCCCTCTGCTAGTGCATGGCGAGCGGCGCGCGAGCTCTGCAAAGACCCTCCATGGGCAGATGGCCCATATTTTTGCGGTAGCGCCGGCCTGGCGTAAGGTAGGCCTCCAAAACGCCGTCGCCACCCACTGCGTCGGCGCAGCGCGCAGCCGGGAGTGGGTGGGGCCTCTTGGCGGCGGACACACGAGCTCGTGCGCGAGCCAATTGCGGTCCTTGCCAACACTAAGGGCGACAGCAGCAGCAGCAACTAGTTAACAGGCGCTCACTGTCAAACGTGCACCAGAGGGGGGGGGATTTTTATCATCTGAAATGATTTGTACAGAATTCTATTATTTTGAATTTTGTAGTTTTTTTACACAAGGGCTCTCTGAAGTAAATATGATAAGGAATCTATGCTTTTAACTCGGTATCAGAATATGCTGAGAAATATTCTCAATATTCCTATTTTCAATAAGGCGATTTTTAGACAATATTGTAGGAATTTAAAGGTATAAAAATAAAGGTTTGAGAATGGAAAGCAGTTGTCATTACTGCCCATGCTCATAGTATTTCGTATTACCCTAGAGACAAAAAAAGAGGAAGTAAACCTTTTGGCAAAAATCTGGCGCTTAATGTTTGGCTACATTGGCACGATACATACACAGAATAAAAAGACAAAATGATACAGAATGCGATAAACAATGTCAAACGACAATTGTTATATGGACGTAAACATTTTTAACAAAATGGTACACTTAAGAATGAGCAATAAAGAAGCATAAACTGTTCTGAATCAGGTAAATATGTGCTACAAGTTCATTAAGGGATAATCTGCGAGTTTATTATTTTACAATCTAATACTACAAAAAAATATTTAATCAGAGTAGAACACAATATAAATTTACTATTTACTGCAGTATAGTAAAGACTAAGCAAAGCAATTCCACAATTAGATTTTCAAGAGCTTATAAATTATAATTAAGATGAAAAGATATTATGCGTTAAAGTTTCCGGGAGTACTAATTATCTTTTAAATATTTTCTTGTCTACGATATTTTTTTGATTAATTGCTTTAGAAATACATCGCCAAAGAATTAACACCTATGGAATTATGAAAAGGAGAACTTCACTATGTACAAACAGGAACATATACATATATGAACAGGAGTATATAGCTTGATTCAACAATCGTTTCGATCGCGTAGCGATCATCCTCA
The DNA here is from genome assembly GCA_017312745.1 of Gryllus bimaculatus. Lineage (NCBI taxonomy): Eukaryota > Metazoa > Arthropoda > Insecta > Orthoptera > Gryllidae > Gryllus > Gryllus bimaculatus. The sequence goes on from BOPP01000089.1 coordinate 4,490,392, forward strand.
GAGCTTGCAGCTTCCGGGCCGAAAACAAAGTTCTGTTCAAAAATTGTTGATACCAGACATCTTTTATTTATCATGATAATAGAAGGTATCTACCTCAACAGCGATTTAATTAATTAATTCAACAACTCAAAGAAATACGAGTACTTTAAACAACGAAACAAAGAGAAAAACAAAACAACGAAACAAAAAAATCCAGATCTCCGAACATGACAAGCTGCATGTGAGATAATCCACAACTGTTTAATAATTAATACTTGTACTTTTCATTTGAAAAAGTACTTGAGTGTCATTAGATAACATGTGTAAACTCAACGGATGTTTACAACCGCTTAGTTCCGTTTACACGCGGTATATGGAAAATTCCTTATCTGTACAATGTGTAATTCAATCTTAGCGTAATGAACACACACGTACGTTATCGGCAAAGAACACACAGCACACAGCCTTGTCTGATGCTGATTTACAGATTCTTGAACTGACATTACGAAGAATAGAACTTTTAACGGGAAAGCAAATATTGCATTCCCCCTCTGCTCGAGATATATTTTTCATTTATGAATAAAAGCTAAGTTATACAGAAAATATTTATAAAAAACAAAGTTACAAGGAAAATACAGTTATCGATTTGATCATTCACAGTTTTACAAACGCTAGTTTAATTTTAATTATTTGCCGCTGTCGCAAATAAAAATGCAGGTCATTTCGTATATTTTACTGCATATCGTTAGGCAATTTGCAAACCAGATCACGGAATATTTCAAGCGCTCACAATTCACGAGTTTTCCACGAAACATTACAAGGCATGGAAACTAAATCGTTTCTCGTTCCACCAAACCACAAGGAAATTCCTCAGTCGGACGCACAGAGTTGCAAGAATTACTCCCAGCAGAGTAACAACATAAAAAAAATCTTATACAAATACGAAGCAGTGAGTGTTATTTTATAAATTCAAAACACACACGATTTGCACTTTTCCAATGTGGGCCGAACAATCGAATCACACGTCACAAGTTCCACGCAAGATTTTTCTGGGAAGCCAACTGCCTCCTCCCGCCCACCATGCGGCCGGGGCCACTCACCGTGATCAGCTGGGAAGTCGCGCGCGCGCACCTGCGCAGCGGGCAGCGGCGGCGGCGGGGGCGGGGGCGCCGCCGGCGTGCGGCGAGCCGTGAGCATGCTGGCGGTCGCTCGCCCTGGCCGCGCCGGCGCCGCGTCGCTGCACTGACTGACTCCCTGCGCGCGCCCCTCCTCCGCTCCCTGCGCGGCGCGAGCGTCCCGCAGCCTAGCGGCGGCCGCGGGAGCTTTCTGGGTTAGCGGGACAGCAGGCGCTTGTTCGCCGGGCTCCATGCAGGCGCTGTCTCGCGGCCGGCTCGCGGCTGTTGAGTGCGAAGGCGGACGCGCGTCGGGAATTTGAGTGTCATCGCGTCAAAGACGAAATTTTAAATGAATATCGCGTATATCACGCACTGTTGCTCCCGGAGACTACGGGAACTTGATGTCTGAATTTTGTTTCGTGGGTTGAGAAACCTATTGCTTTGTAATTACACCGCAGACATCTCGATCTCAGAGCATGCCTATAATACTGGTCATTCAATGGCTGGCTTTCTGAGAAATTACTGGCTACCGTTAACTTTTTTCGCAGTTGTTAGTTGCGTCGTCGCTGAATGAATCCGCATCCCTCGATGAATTCGAATTATTTCAGACACTGTTTCCGTCTACACCCATTCATTCCCAAAATGTATTATCAACGAGATCACTTTGACTAGCACACGAAGTTCTCAGTACCAAAAACGAAGAGAACAATTTTTGTTAATTCTCAAATCCAATTAATATAACTGTAAATCAATATAACCAATGCAGATAATTTAAACCGCCGGCGTGCCATTTTTGTCTCATTCCATTTTTCATTTGCTTGTGTCGCTGACTTTTTCTCATTTTACAGATGTAATGGCTAGAAATAATTTAAACACAGTGAGAGTGTAGAAAAAATATGTACTACCTAGAACCACCATCGTGACATATTTGTTCCATTCCAAATATGCTAATCCATTCGTCCATCTGGATAATCAATGTGGAAATCCTGTCCAATTTCGTCAATCCAGATAGTGTACTTAGATTATCAAGGTTCCCATGGAATTCTGAAAAAAGGATGTGTTACCATTTTAATTTTTCCTCTTTCTCTTCTCCGAAAGTCATTCTGCAGCCTCGGAACCACGTGGGGTTACAGTGTGGGGAAAAGGCTTTCTCAACATCACATTGGAAAACAGAAGCACGATGTCACGAAGATTCCGTTTTTGATTGCGGGAATGGAAGTGGAAGCACCTGAAATTACTAATTGGAGTGTTGTTTTGTGCAGGCGAGACCTCAGCAGGTAGGCGTGCTCTACAAAAATTGTGTTCGAGAGAATATGGGACAGACTCCTTACGACAAGCGTACAATTTGCCTGTCCGCATCGCTGGCAGTAGTACCGTAGCGATCTCGGAGCGAAGGATCGCGGTTTCGAGTCCCACCTCGGGTATGGTTGTATTGTGTTCGTCCTTTCACACCCCTATCATCATATCGTGTCATCCTCATAGTTACCATACCGTTACACGCAATAGTGGTCACTAATGACCTAGTTCGCCCTGATTCGCCCTTAAATTAAAAAAAAAAAAAGAAATGCGTACACCTTATCCTGAACATGTCTGGAGTTTGTGGAAACTGAAAATCGATGAAGCGATTTTAAAGCGTATAAAACTTGCACAGATGTTGAAGTTCGCAGTCTTCTTGCGAATGATCAATGATCTGTATCTCTATAAGAACTTGAACGTTTTATCGCCATTCTATACATTCGTAATGCAACCGTGACGAAAAGGATAGAAGTAGATTTCATGTGGGCGGAAAAATGGGGAATAGCAACTATCAAGAATATTATGGCTCGAAGCATATTTAGGGATATTATGGGGTTTCTAACATTTGGCATTAGATCAACCAGAATAGACAACAAAACCAAAGGGGAACAAATTTGCCCTCATTTCGGTGGTATGCAACCGGAATATAGGAAATAGTCCGGCATGTGGTATTCCTGGCCCATTAATAACTGTGAATGAAGTTATTCCCGACAAAATGTAAATGTAGAATTACACAGTTCATGGCACCCAAGTCGACAAATCCAGACAGACGTTTTGAAGAACGGAGACATCTGTCTAAAAATACCGAACAAAACCTGCAATGAGTGTACTGATTTTGTCATCCATGCATCTCGGTTGCAAGTTGGCAGTGGCGAAAAGGGGAAGCCTGATCGTCTCATTTTAAAATATCACGCAAAGTATGGTGTAGATGTGGTCGATAAAATGGCGAGAAAATTTTCAGTGAAAACTGCGTCCAGGGCATGGGCAGGCATAAATGACTGACTGACTTATTAGATGCTTACCTGTAAGACAATTGTATCTTCGTGATTTTCTGTTGCAATGACAAGAAATTAATTGTGATTACTTACAAGGGACGCAAACTATTCTTCCCATTGCAATTCCTTATTATTTTTCATACAGTGTTAAATGACACCGGTGTGAATTGCATAGATTACAGTGAATTGAAAAGCCAAAATGTCTGCACTGTATGAAAAAGTAAAACATGCAAAGGTAGGGTCACATGTGTATTTTGCGATTGTTGTTAAGTATAAAGAGCATAAGTGATTATTGAAAAGCACAATTAGATTACCCGTGAAATACTTGAGTATGTACTCCCGTATTATCAACGCAGCACAATCATTAAGGTAAGCATATTAAATTGTTTAAATAAAATTTGTAGTAAAATTACGTAGGTATGCGACTTTCGTAAGAGCTAATGTTAATGCGTTTAGAGTCGAGAAATGCGATGAGTGATTGAGAGTTATGAGGTTTCATGCACAATCTATAGGAAAAAATATTTAAGCTAGTAATATTATGGATTGGCTACCGTATTTGCGTATTTTTTCTCTGTGCAGATTGATATTTTTAATTGAAACATAACACACTTATTAATGCAAATACGCTGTACATCGCGCTTTCCAAATACGTAATTAATTAATTAATTAACCAACGACATTAATTTTTAATATATATGAAAAATGTTTTGTTAATTTTTAAGTTTTCGAGTGGTCTTCATATTACGGGCCACAACTGCAATTCATAAACGCGTTGGGATTATTTTATGATTAAAACTGTTGAAAATTTAATATTGAATAAAACCTATGATGAGAACCAGAGGGAAAACATGACTTACGTAATGTATTTATGTCTTCTGTTATGCGTTTTGAAAAATGTTTTCTTTATTCTTAGGAAAGAACAAATCACACTGTAGTTAAAAAGAATATGATTTAATAATTTATTAGGGCGAACTATTGACTCCTTCACAAAGAAAAACAGAAAGGAAAAGGAAATATTCAGCACGGAATCACAGAATAAACGTTTCAAATCGACTATTTGTCTTGAATGCTAAGTCCTTTAATTAGCCAGTAAAGCATGTCCTTTCATAGACGACTTTTTTTTTAACATGTTTCCGTTTCTTAGAAGTTTGCAACTCGCGTTTGAATTAATATACTAGTCTCTTGTATGTCTAAGGTATTGAACACAGAAAACGGGAAGACTATCATTATTTATTCCGTTGAAATTAATATTCTAATTCATTTAAGATACACATATTTTGAGAGAATTAATAATACTATCATCTACATTTTTGTCACATCCTATAAATGGACGTTCACATTACGAATCGTTTGACATTTTAGTTTAGGAATATTACACATATTGGCCAATTTCTCCTCGGCATTATATGTACTATTATGTAGTATTACATATTGCATAATACTATATTTATTATATGCATCTTCTTAGGGTTTCTTAGAACGTAGCCAGTCTCGTCATATGTTAGTTGTATTCCAACGTCTAACAACATCTCTCTCATTTTGTCCCTATGTACAATTTTTTATGAGCAATTCAAATTGGATTATATCAATACAATATCTCAATAAAATTTCGCGCATATATATGAAAGTTAACGAATGTGCGATGATAACGTTATCCAATTAATTTATCGGCAAATAACTGTAGTATGTGGGCAGTTGGAATTGAAAAAAAAAAGCTTCCAATAAAATAAAATACCAAACGAGCACAATTTTCCAGTTTGTTTAATTCAATTATGCAACATTTGAGGTCGCTAAAAATTTCTGAAGTGAGAAATTATTGTTTCATTTCCATCTCCCTATCCCTTTATTATTATCAAATTCCATTTCACTAAATGATCATACTCGTACATTCAATTTCAATTCATTAATCATACATTTTCTTGCAAACTATGTCTAGTATTAAAGAGCCTGTTCTTCTTACAATGTTTGCCGCCTCGTGGCCTGTGGATACAGAGTTAAATATTCGCAACAGTAATGTTATGGGCAGACCCGCATTACCCAACGAATATGCATACGATAAGGTTTTTGTTTCTCAAAGAGGTAAAAAACACAGAACTATAATTAACTATGCCAACTTGATCGATGCAATTCTACTGAATGTGTACAAAAACGCGGTAGTATTTCAGAAAGTATAAGTTTGCATAAAAATTACTGTATTTAATCAGAAAAAATAATCGGAATAAAGAAAACTATGACATTTTGATTTCTCACATTAAACTGCAGAGTTTTTAACGAAGACGGTAACGCAATAGGAAAAAAGAAATCCGTAGCGATCATTCTCACGATCAAGACTGATTTGTGGTTACTAAAGTAGAAAAAAATTCGACCACCAAGTGCTGCGCAAGTACTATGACACTATACAATATTGTGAGAAGACAATACAGATCTATTTTCATTTGATGCCAACCGACAATTGCCAACAGACAATTGTACACAAGACAGTAAAAAAGGATGGCATCACTCCGAAAGTGAAAATAAGTACGTTCAGTGTATTTTTACTGTTTATGTTTGCATAGTTCACACTCTTTCCAAGGAGTAGATTCGAGTATTTTTATAGAGTATTTTTTTAATTTTATAGAGGATTAATTTACAAAGCTCAGTTATTTCATGAAACTCATTTGTATTGTAACGCTTGAAACTAACTTATTATAAACTAAACCTAATCTAAATTATTGACGAGGAGAACCACAACCACCTCCTAAAATTATAATTGTTTTGGGATTGGTTTTAAACATTCGCGAAACGTTCGCATTGCACGTTTTAGACTCATCGCATCTAATATTTTCCTTAACTATCCTTTCCATGTATATTGCAACGGAAGAGAGGAACTCGTGGACCGTAGGCGTCCAGTTTCTTCATCCAGGTCTTGTTTGCGGGGTCGCAGCCGCCGAAAAGGAATCCCCACGGGCCCTGAAAGCGCTGCTCTTCGCATACCGCGCGCTCCTGGCGCCGCGCCGGGCGCCAGGATGGCCCGTTGGCGCGGCGCGCCACGTGCTCGGGTCGGCCCGGCCATTTCCGCGCTGCAGCCCCGCTCTCGCAAGGGCCCGGCGCGGCGCGACGCGGCGTGGCGTGGCGTGGCGTGGCGGGGTGCGGTGCGGTGCGGTGCGACGGAGAGGGGAAGGTAGCGAGGTTGTCGGTGAGGGAGGGGGAGGGGAAGGGGAAGGCGTCGGCCGCCGGCCAAGCATTTCCGGCGCGCTCCGACCCCCGCGAAGACACTGCTCTCTTTGTGGCCGGCCGCTGCCACCGGGGCCCCCGAAAGCCCGCGCCCCGAGGTGATGGCTAAGGTGGAAATGGCAACCAATAGACCAAGGCTTGAAAATTAAGATTTTCCATTACATGGTACTCAATGTCATACCCAACTGCCACCATACCCAATTACGGTTCTCGTAAACGCATCTCAGCATGTCCATTTAATTTCAGGTTAGAAAGTGTTCTAATTAAGACTGCTGTATTATCGCATTTTTTCGAAGACGAGCCCCCCATTTTCGAAAAATTGTGAGGGGGGATTACCCTTGGATATTGAAATGAAACTAATTCTTTTAAAATGTCTTTTATTTTTCAAACAATATTTACAATATTTTTACATCCGATATCCCGTCTGCAATTTTCTTAGAACCTTTTGGCATTGAAAATCCAATTCCTCTGATTTTTAAACAATGCGAGCTTGTTGCGTCTGATGTAGAAAAAATTGGATTCTGGGAAATCTGACAAATTATAAAACTTTCGTCTCGGCCGCAATCTATTGGAGTTGGCGCAATCTATTGGTGATTTTTAGTAGCAGTTAAAAGTCGATTTCGAAGAGCTTTGTACAAAAAAAAAAAAATTGTCAATTGTTAATGAATTTGTGCTGTTTTGGCCAAATTTAGACGGCGGGAACCTGAAAGGATATCTTGGAGGCGGGAAGTCTGAAATGTAAGATATTTTCTTCTTAAATGTCTTCAAAGAGTAGCGAAGCTGAGATATTCGAAGACTGGCGCCAAATTTGAATTATTTTGGTCACGCGTACCAACATAAAGTAAAACGTTAATCGAAAAGTTTATGAAATTTCAGACTGATGTACCGCTTCTTAAAAAAACACGATAACGATTTTCACAAGATCTAATTTCTTTTTCAATTTCAAAGTTCTTTTTCAATCACTCCTACCATCGGGCCCCATGACTTGCGGGGCCCCGCGCGATTGCTTGTGCTACCTATGCCTCGAGCCGGAATAGAATACTAATCTCATTATGATACATCTAAGACAATTATAAGTTATTTTATTTTATATTAATGTAGACATCTATGCGTGTATGTATGTGCTTGGCGCGACAGCCCGTGAACGGGCTCAAGCCTACCGGCGACGTCCCTGCCTCGCGGCCATGGGTTAAGGGGGTACGTGTGGTTAGTATGTAGACATCCCCACGCCGTATTCCAGTCTTCTCAATGAGAGAAGTGAATATTCTCATCGCCACACAGGGACGTTGTAAGGAAAACACACACTATAGTCTTGGCTCGACTGGGAATCGGACCCGGGGCTTGGAAGTGGGAAGCGACTCCTCTGACCAAAAGCTAACCAGGAGCCAATGTAGGCATCTACGTGGGGTAATTGATCGAAGACGTGTTGCGATGCGGATATTGGGATTGTTACACTTGTTATCATTAAGGGGAGGACTTTTATGCCCTGATCTTCAAATATGCTTTAATGATATGCATTTATGACGTAAAAGTTCTAAAATATTATCTTTACTGTGCAATTAAAATTAAGAATTTTTCCATTTCCTCTATTAATCTTTCTTGATAAAATTCAGGAGATGCAAGCTTGGAATGAAAATATATATTTTTTGCAAACATAATATAAACTACCCTACCTCGCGAGAGGAGTGATTGAAGTAAATATTCACCTTAGTGAAGTGCATGGTATATCTTGTACTACTTGTCACTGGTTTAAAAACTATGTTAATAAAAATATCCTATTTTGATAAAAGCATTTTATTATCTATAGAAAGTAAAAATCGCAAACTGTGACAAGTTCTTTCGAATCGCTCAGAAATAAAGAGATTTTATGAAAATATGTTTTACAGAGAAGTCTCAATTTTAACTGAATATGCAAAATATGTGCCTATAACTACACAAATATGCACCAGCATGAAAATTGGCCAAATATGCACAAATATGTACTAATATATTAATCTATATTGTGACCGCCCAGCGAGTGTCGGCTGAAGTGACACATTTCAAAGAACTATACTTCTCATTTACACGGAAACACCTGGAGTTCGCATCGCGGCAAAGTGGTAAACACGTGGCTTGCAGGGGTACTCATCTACATTGACGGGAAGGGGAGTGACGGAGGGGTAGAAAGAACATCGTACCTCGTAATGCCTTCCCCGCTCCCATTTCATTTTGCTGCTCGGCGGTGTACACTCGCGAGAAATGTTGCTGTACGTGATATAAGCTGGCGAACTGGAATTCGGAGCGAAGACTTATGAAAGATGTTTAAAAAGGGTTCACTAAGGCAAATATGAAATGTATTTAAAGAAATTTGCAGAGAAGAAAAAAACTCCAATACTGTAACAATTTGGTGCTAATAAGCACTACTGGATTTGCAGAGCTCTTTTTTGTACATGGGAGTTCGGAGCAAAACCAAACACGTTCTTGGGGGGAGTGAGGTGTTTTTCGCAAACATTGGCGACGATTCTGCGGCGATTTAGAGGCGTTGGGTTAGCACGCAAAGTTTCACGCGTGGCTCCCCGTTTACTTCACGTTCTCGCAAGGTGACGAGCAGAAACAGACCGTTTCCAGAACAATATTGTTGCTTCCAATCTTATCATTTTATGAAAGGACTAGGACAGAATTACATTGTTAAAAGCTATGTAAAGTCGATAGATTTTTATGAGTAGCTACTACTGTTGAGAAAACTGTCAGGAAAAGCTTTACATTTTAGCATGTACATCTGTGTTGTTTATAGTGCCGTTTTAATGAAAACCTTATGCAAAGGTAATGATCAGTCTTAGAAATCTGTATAGTAATATATTTTTGAATTCTTGCAGAAATAGGAATTTAACTCTTTTGGATAAATGTAATTTTGAGAACAAGTTAACATTTCCAATGAATTGGAGTGGCCGAATGTTGTAATTAAAGGAAATGACATTACTTTTCACATTATTGTGCTGTAGCTCATACAGTTTGTGGGTTATATCAGGGTTTATTGTATTTATATGTCTTTTTTTGTTTTCTGAATACGTGTGTTGTTTTTAATAACATTTTCGAATTTGTTCAATTTACAGTTATTCGATTACGTCCTACCTAGCCATGAGATCCTAGTAGTCCAGAAATTAGTAAGCAAAGGTTATAAAGTAACCAACTGGGGCAGATTCATTGCAAATTGCCCGTATAACCATTTTTTTACAATCACCTTCACTCACTTTTGTGTTTTGTGATTGATGCACCACGGGCCAGTTGGGGCATTTGAGTTTTCCAAAACCAAAAGGGGGTGGCGGTTGCAATACAGCATAACAATCTAACCCATTGTCTAGAAATTCCATTTAGCTATGCACTGAAGCAACGGAGAAAAATGTGAACATCACAAAATCATAGAAATCCGCTCCCATTATCATTGTTACTTAGGTGTCATCATGGATGGAAGTGAATGGTGTTTGATTGCTTCTAATTTTAAAATGTCTAAATACGACTCGGATAATGTTACAGATAGACTATATCGTAATACTATATCGTATTCAAATATAGAACGAGAATCCGCGGGAAACATATTTTCCCTTTTACTGAAATAAATAGAAAGATGCCTGTAGATGTGGTAGGTATGCCAAACTTGTAGTTTGGTATAATGAGAAGAAAAAAGTTTTGAATATTTTGAAAAAGTGGCAAAAATGTACAAACCTAAATCTTCTGGGATTTTATCGCAAGATATGTTCAATGATAAAATAGAAATAAAATATTGATATTCGATGTGTATCTAATTGCATTACTGAAAAAAATATGAAAGGTTTTCATCCAAAAAATCAACAGTGTCATGAAAAGATGTTGCCAAATTTTTGCAAGAAGCAATACATTTTTAATATGAAAAAGTTGCACAGAACTTGGGGCTGGCTGGTGCTTGTAGGCGACGAATGATCTAACTTTTGTTACATGTGGGTCATGTCACGAATGAGGAGCAGTGTAGTCGAGTAATAAATCCAAACACCAAAAAGAAAATTTACTAAATTTTTTTATTAGAACAGGTAATATTAATGCAGAAGAGTTTGTAGAAATTAAAAGTATATGACAAATGACGATGTGATGCGTTTTTTTTGTTACTAATCGAAACAGAAAATGTCTGAAACTGCCAGTTGTTATCAACACGTTGTAGAATATCTCACAACACGCTGCATCTTTTTTAAATTTTCCCCAATTCTGAATAGTATACCGTACATTGTTTCCGCAGATTATTGGCATCATTACATGCAGCCCCAGGAGCAGACCTTTCGACTGTAAAGAGACACGGCGGCTGGTGCTCTAATCCTGTCGCTGGAGACTACATATGCAAACAATTCGGCAGAAAACAAGGAAGAAGAAGCACAAAGAATTTTGGGTGAGGAACAGTCCTGGAGATAAGATGGATTAAGTAACTTCTCAGTTGATTTCCGCTGGTGCTCATATAAAATATTGTTCTAGTGTTACAGTTAATATTCATAATAAGTGATTACGTGATTAGGAGAAATATTGTACAAATGTCACTTATAATATTTATAACGAGAAGTACTTTGTTTCAAATGAATTTAATAATAAATACGTTTATCTTCAAACAATGCTTTTCTTAATCCCAATAAAAAGTGTTACAGTTAAGTAACTAATGCTATTTTGAATTCTTTCTGAGCACTAGTTGAAGCTCTTTAACTTTATATCAATGCACTACAAAATATACCGTCACTAAACCTACGGTAGGTAGTTACGTTTATCTTTCAATTGATCGATGCATGACGTTATTTCAAACCATTTAAACTTGAATTACCAGCAGAAATACTCCGATGTTATTGCATCAAAATAGGAATTTTAATCCGTACGCCACGCCAGCATTTTACGAACTCAGTTACTTGTACAGTTTCGTGAATTAGTCTCCGATATGTTTACAGTCAACCCGTAACAAGCGGAAAACTCAACTAGCAAAATTGAAACAGTTTTTCGTTTTGGGTGTGTAGAACAATTTAACAGTAAAAAATAACAAAGTATGCAAAAACACGAGGAGTAGTATACATTCAAATGAAAACATAACTGGTAACATCTACTAATCAACAAATTGACTTCTAAATAACTGTACGTTTATGGTTTCATTAATAGCATCCCCTTTCGTAAATTCGTGCACAAAATGCTTAATTCTGAAATCGAAAGAAAAGATTGCAAAATCTTAATTGGGAGAAAATTAGAATGAACAAACGCTTCTTCAAAAAAGTTCATCCACAAAAAGTATTAAAACCAATTTCTTGAACAAAAAATTGTTCTGTGCTATCCAATTATGAAAAATATAAAGAAGTTTAATTTTGTATGCAGTTCCAATTCTCTACTATGGCTATCCTTGATTCTCGAGCATGGACGAACCATTGAGTGTGTATTTGAAATAGTAGAAGACATTTTCTCCAATGGCCGCTAATAAGTTAATATAACGGTAACTTCATGCAAGTATAATAATGTTAACTATTAAAACAAAGTAAAGTTAAATGCTTAACAGCTTCGTAATGTTTAGTTGTTTATTTTATTATTTATATTATTTTCATGTCGTACAAATAATAATGCCTTTATATCGTCAAGATTAAAATATTAACAACCAGCGGGGCAAAGTCATTATCTATGGAGGAACTATTATTGCCCCTTGTGTATAACAGAATAGACAAATTCGCATTCTTAGTATCAGGGTCGAAATTTCAGTTATAGTCTCGTATTAACTCTCTGAACGTCAGTTGACATCTTTATTCTTTTTAAAACAATGAAAATTGAACTTATCTAGCAAATTTTCATTAATACAAATACACAGTCTTCTAAACAAATTCTCAAAACATTACTCCATTCGATTCGTTAATTTGATATGACCGTCATTCAGTTTCCTTTCATGTCTTGTGATAAAAGAAGTTTTAAAATGACTCCTTGAGTTGCTTCTGACAAGTAAGTGTGCCGTTCATCCACCTAAATAACAGATACATTTTTTGTTTTCGACGAATAAATTAAATAAATAGATAAACTGAATAACTTTGTAGTGCTTGAGATAGCTGCGTGTTTTTATTTCTTCAATCTAGATATCCCTCAGCACCGCATTGCCATTTACGTAGTTGATAATACTTATGTGATGATACATTTTAGAGCACGTGGCACTTGTGATATCTTTAACATACTCGTGTTCATCTTCATTATGTAATCTGCCTCCTTATAAACAACTGTGAATGGAAGGCTTAACATCATGACACGGAGTGTGATCGTGACGCGTCAAATAAATCTCGTTGCAATTCCTCAAGCTGACGTGATGCAGCATCTGCACTCTGCAGAGATCGGATGTACTTTCACGACGCACAACTGCGAAGTTGAGAAACTCATCTTGAATTGCAGCGCCATCACAAGCAGACTAGAAGAAGGAGGTTAACTGAAAAAGTCCGGACCGTTCATAAAGTTCGCCGCAAACTGAAAAGATCGTTTAGACTATTCTTAAATTTCAGATGCAATATTATCGCAACTTAAGTCAACTTTGCACAAGCCACGACATCGTAGGACACTATCTCATTAAATGGCAAATCTTGACTTGCATAACTTTGAAATTAGTGTTTGCTACTTGCGTGCATTACAGCTGAATGAAATAAACCTTTTGTAAATAAACAATAAAACAAATACACATCTCTCGTCTACCAAACGAGAAATTAATTTAGTTACTTTTATGGTTGTGATTACATAATATAAAATAATGAGTTTTCTTACTGCCTGTAGATATAACAACTTAGTTGGATTGTATCGCATGTAGTAGTGTATCAAAATCAAGATGATTGACTGTATTTGGCCTTTATTTTATAGAAAGAAAATTCAGTATTTCGGAAAGCAGATTTACATCAAAATAGTAAAATATGTATGCAATATACTAAAAGATATAATACATTAATAGCGACGTTTCGGAAACCATTGTTTTTATCTTCAGGGTGGAGTTCAAATGTCAAAAACAAATAAATCCTATATTGTTTTGTACCACCATTATAAACGACCTTTCCTGCTGCATGAAATCGTTCATAAAAGGACATTTTACGGCACACAAATGATGACGTACTAGATTTTACGCCACGAATGATTACTTCATCACACATTCAGCCAATCGGAGCGAGAGGATCATGGGGCGGTAGCGGTGAACGGAATAGTCGACCACCGTTTTTCTCATTCAAATGTCAAATACCCGAGATTTCACAAGAAAGTTTTTTCGCAATATTAAGTTCGTTCGCAAAGTAATTTCGCAATATCACCCCCTATCATCACCACATCATGTCATCTTCATAGTTACCAAAACGTTAAGATTCGCCTAATAGTTACCTAACTATTCGCCATCTAGCAGGGAAAGAAGGTATCCCTCGGGGACGATTAGGCAATTTGAATTTAGCCCTGAATTAGCGATTGATGATATTTACTTTCGGTAATCATCAATGAAAGGAGTACGAAGCATTTTTTGCTCTTTAAAATCCTGTTTCGTTGTGTTTTTATGCTATGAATTTGGATTAAACGGTCCGATATGCTAACCCTAGCACCATCAGCACCAAACGTAGCTCACTACAAAGCGGAAGTGGAAGTAGTAGCCGTGGAAGTCGCAGCCCCTTGCATTTGAATAAGATATTTTGGTTTTGAGGGAAGACTTTACATCAAGCTCCAATGACATTTTCAAAATTTTTACCAAATTTGTTCAGTACTTTTATTTTATTTTTTTCTCGGATAGAGGAAAGTACGATTATAAAAATGACGCATATCTCAATTTTCGCAGAATTCTTTGAAGTTTCGTGAAGTACAGAACAGACAATATTGAATTTACAGATTATTTGTTAATATATTGTAAAATATTAGATCTTCAAATAATGTCATGTTCAATTTCTTGAAAATATGACTGATTTTTGCGCAATTTTGCGTGAATTTACTGCGATTTTAAAATTCAAATTTTCTAAAAAACGGCTCCAAGTTTTTCTTTAAACTTTTAGAATGGATAGATCTAAATGCACTGAATGGCGTGTCATACAGATTATTTTGATGTCATCGTTTAATTTTAAACAATTATAGGCATATTTATCTTCAAGTAGTATTATAATGTTACGTAACCTTTACAAATAACGCGAGAAAGTAGGTTTTGTTGTAGCTCTACTAGTTTTGTTATTTACTCTCTACTGTTCTGTACGCCCTTCAATTACTCCCCTGGTAATATGTTCGCCGAAAAGAGGAACTCGCTGGCAGGACTGGCATGACGGATTCTCGGAAGTTTGTGGTTGGAGCTCTGCGGAAGGGGATCATCACGACTCTTGCAAAACACCCTTGACGTCGTTCTTCCTTCTGCAGACCATCAAGGTCGAGTCACTAGGGACTGCCCACGACCAATGCGCTACAATTCACGTGCACGATTGCACTCTGCAGATTTATTTCGAGATACTTCTTGAATAAGGGAATTCCATGTTTGGGATTAACGAGCTTGCGACATGTTGAGGAATGACTTTGATGAATATTGATCCAAAAATATCTGCAGGATCTTGTATAATCGGCCCCTATGTAAATATGTGGTCACAAGTTCTGGCAAAGTCGAACGTTCTTTGCGTCGTCTTAAAATCTCAATTAAAATGCTTACAAACCACCAAGGGCGGCACGAAAGGCAAATGTAGAATACAGTTACCAGACTCGGAAAGAGGTTGAATTTTTAATTGGTAATTGTATATAATTTTTGCTTATTTAGATAACTTTACATATAACTTGTGTATTTTATTACATTTCATTTTGATTTCTTATGTTACGTGGGTCACTACCAAATTCGCATAATGTCGAGTCGTAGAAGCAGCCTTTGCGCTCGCATCTCGAGTGAAAGCAGAAGCGTGAGCGCCGGTCCACAGAATGATATTTTTTCGTCAAAGGAAAGAAAAAGCTTTATGTGACGTGTGAGGGAAAAGTGTGGATTATACTTCTAATAGAGTAAGAAGTGTATACAAAAAGATTGTACTGAGGTCAGACAAAGACATGCGGAGAGACAGACACACATGCGGAGAGACAGACAGACAGACATGCGGAAAGACAGACAGACAGACATGCGGAAAGACAGACAGACACACATATG
This sequence comes from Gryllus bimaculatus, assembly GCA_017312745.1. NCBI lineage: Eukaryota > Metazoa > Arthropoda > Insecta > Orthoptera > Gryllidae > Gryllus > Gryllus bimaculatus. The sequence continues at coordinate 4,506,114 of BOPP01000089.1, forward strand.
CGGAGAGACAGACAGACATGCGGAGAGACAGACAGACAGACATGCGGAGAGACAGACAGACAGACATGCGGAGAGACAGACAGACAGACAGACAGACATGCGGAGAGACAGACAGACAGACATGCGGAGAGACAGACAGACATGCGGAGAGACAGATAGACATGCGGAGAGACAGACAGACAGACATGCGGAGACACGCAGAAACATGCATTCGTGAGAAGGATATATTACGAGGGCAATATCTTATTGTTAGCAAGATAGTGTTGTTTCTTAATCAGTAATAAATTGTTAATATTGAAGACTGAAAACACCTTTTATTAAATGCATTTAAAAAAATTAAGACTGTGGACCTTATGGTGGCCTGTGGTATTCGTCTTTATGGCATTTAAAAAAAATGGCAGGTGACATAGGAAACGTGTATTAAAACATTATCCATTTGTAGCACGTTTGGTTTTTCATTTTACCTTCGTATTTCTGCTTCATTCATCCAAAACAAAGGCAATGATAAAAACTAGTGGAACTGCAGTGTCAGATTTGAAACGCGCGCGCGAATAATCAGTGGACGGAGGCAACCGTCCCTTTGAAATTATTCTGTGTCGTCCGTCCACGGACTTATGACGACTTTTGTTAGCGAGTTTAACTAAAGAACGAGTTAACTTGTTTAAGTTGGTTAGGAACACAAAACTTAGTTGTTGGCAAAAACAACATCTTTTTGAGTGTGTGGAGAATTTGAAACAATTTTCAGAAACGATTATTCATATGTTTGAAATGTATGTAATGCTGCGGGAAAACCGAGAGTTTTGGGAAGAAAATCGATGGGGGAAATTTTGCAAAATTAAAAAAAATGTTTGCGTCTTTCTACAACTATAATTATGAACAAAAAGTGTTTTTTCTTAATGAAATGTGTTCATTGAAAACAGATCTTTAAGTGAAGTCATTTTTAAGTTTTCGAAAATGTGTGTGTTTTGGAAAATGTGGTGTAAAACAGGGAATTTTTAAATTTCATACAATTATTTTCTAAGTAACGGCTCCATTTTTTCTTTAAATTGGTTTAACGTATGTAGCAAAGGGCGGTAAAGAAAGTGGTGCTTGTCCCATATTCCACACATCCTGAATTTTCGAAATTTGAAAATTTTTTTTTATTAACTTCTGCTTTATTCACAATTAGTTATACATAACTTTCGGTGAATGTTAGGA
>BOPP01000089.1:4510121-4536622 GCA_017312745.1 Gryllus bimaculatus
GAATGACAGTCATATGATGCACCGTCAAATAGTATTGAGTTTAATCATTTTCCCGCTACAGAAGCGCTGGCGAAAACCACAAACGTCATGTACATCAACATACAAACAGTGTAGTTTTTTTGTTAAGAAGTTTCACAGTACTGTTCGCGAGGTATGAAGACGTCGGACTAGTCTTTCTTATTTTATTGCCAATGACTGAAAAAGAGATAATGAATCACTCTTGTAAAAAATTCAAACTGGAATCGTTGTTCATTACTTGTTTTAATGCGTGAAAATTCTTCCCTTTGCCCTTTCATTCAAATGTTTGGCCCTTCTAAACCAATCCATGGTTGAGAGAAATACCACCCAATTTAAAACAAAGAATTCATTCAAATACTGACCCAATGTTTATTTACGTAGTTATATTGACTAAATAACCTGCATAATCATAGGGAATCTATGCTTGGGTTTTGATAAAAAATGAGAAACGTTTTTAATGAAATTAACAATTAGAAAATATCAATGAACCTCTTCCCAGATATAGGAGCTCTACCAATAAGAGTAGAACCTCCCCGCTCCGGGCGCCCCGTCCGTGCTCCCCTCGCCGAACTCTGCCCTCATCAAAAATGATGAATAAACTAATACCACAGGCAGACAGCGGTAAATATCTAGGTATGCATCTAGATAGACGTTTAAACGTGGAAAACACATACCACTAAACAGAAAAGAACTAGACCTCAAGTTCAAAAAAGATGTACTGCACTTGGCAAGATCGGCTTTGTCACTCTAAAAAACAAAATATTGATTGTAACAAGTACAGCTAATAAGCCAATGGTCTGGACCTACGGCATTCAATTCTAGGTACTGCAACAACTCAAGATCTAGAAATAATTACAAAGGTTTTCAAGTCAAAGTATTGCTGCGCCTGCTGCTAATTCCTCCTTGGTATATTTCCAATGTAAATTCTCATATGGACTTGCAAGTAAAAACTGTTTAAAGAAATATCCACCAGTTCCAGTTTCCAGTACAAGCGAGGCTTGAAAACCATCACAACTACTGGCGCTAAACCTACTGACAACGCGAAGGACACAAGACGACTGGCAAGACATCTCCTTTAGAACTCGTGTACAGATTCAGTTGAGTTGCACTGGGCAACATCACTGTCCCAATAATAAACTGTGTTTTTTGTGTATGTACATATACGTTTCGGCACTCGCGGGATGGAAACAGAAACACGTCCGTTCACCTCGGAGTCACAAAGAGAACTCGAAATTTGAAAATAACGGAGATGGGAAATTCGATTCCCGCGATTCGTTTAGAGGCAATATCACTCCAATTGCAATATAATTTGAAAGCACTGTTGCCAGTCTAGGGGTTTTCCCCTAAATTAAGTTTTTGGCAGGGGGGGGTTAGTGGAATTTTAATGGGCAAATTTATTTGTAGGATTTGTTGGAGGAGGTTCATTGAGTTTTCTAATTGTTAATTTCATTAAAACGTCTATTTTTTTATCAAAAAACCCAAGCATAGTTCCCTATGATTATTGCAGGTATATTTATTCAAATATAACTACGTATAATAAAAACACTTAGAGGTCAGTAATTTGAATGAATTCTCTTGTTTAAAATTGGGTGGTTATTTCTCTCAACCAATGATTGGTAGAAGGCAAAACATTTGATGAAAAGCAACGAATCACAGCAATAAACAAGTAATGAAAACAACGATTTCAGTTGAAATTTTTTACAAAGAGTGATCATTATCTCTTTTTCAGTCATTGCAATAAAATAAGACCAAGATAGTCCGAAGTTTCATACCTCGCAGACAGTGTGAAACTTCTTAAACAAAAATACACTGTATGTATAGATGTACATGACGTTTTGGTGGTTTTCGCAGCGCTTTGTAGCGGGAAATGATTAAAACTCAATACTATTTGAACGGTGCTTATAGACTGTCATTCGAATCTTGAAAAGAAAGATTGCGTTTAATATTATTTAATCATTAAATTATTTTAAATTGCAACATTTCGTTGAGCTAGATGTGAAAACGAATTGATAATTTTGCTTTGCATGGGAAGAAGTAATTGGTGTAAAAACGAGTAATGAAAATAATATTATATTTCATTGTTATATTCTTCTATCCATTTTCATTTTGTTGCCAGCGGTGTCAAGAATGCTGATTTGCAAACTCTGAATCTCACACGAATTAGCGGTCATTATTGCTTGTTGCAATCTATTGTTGCTCTAGATGTCAACGACAGCCGCCATTAGGTTTGCGATAATATAAACTAATAATTTCATTTAAAACAATTAACAATATCGCGAGAAAGTAGTAGCACCACCAGTTTACCAATGTGGGTTGTGGATTTCTTCCTTGGCGTTCGGAACGGATTTTATCGAGAGGCGCGCCGCGCGGACCTCGGCTTTCGCGGCGAGAGGAGTAACTGAAGAGCGACTGTCGAGTTAGCTTCCGGCGCGCGGGGCGGCGTCGGCTTTCAGTTGTTCTGGAGTGTTTGCACGGCATTAATTCAGCGCCGCGGGGAAAGCGGCCGCTTAGTCCTCAAGACAATGGAAGCGCTCCGGCCTTAAGGGCTCGAATCGCTCGCCACGCTTTATGCAAATACACTCTACCCACATTTTAAGTGCACTTCGACAATAAACGTGCGTCTATTTTTAGATTATCACAATGCATGTAGAACGTGTCTGAATTGTCGCCAATTCTCAAAGAGAGTGGACACACTCTCGATCTTTTGAAAGGAATGGCTAAATTTAGAAACCAAGCTAGTCAGTGAACTGGAACCCATCAGTTGGGATAAGAAGTCTCCTAAAGTGGTGCAGTAAGTCAAAAACATTGCGTCAATTTTGTTGGAAGTTCTGCCAGAGGCGGCATTTATTACTAGTATACAACTTTATACCCCTTTATATATTAATACGTACTTTATATATTAAAACCCTTTATATATTAATACGTTCTTCCCGTAGTAGTTATTAACGACCAGTGATGTGAATAGACTTGAAACCACTTCATTTCGTTTGAAAACTCCTAAAGTTCATTTCAGATGCGTACGAAATAATAGAAAATAACATAATATATCTTAATACAATTTTTATTACCATGTTAAATAAACAGAAAATCTTATGAACAATAAAATAGTTTTGCTTTCATATCTTCGGAGAGGAACCGACTTTACAGTTTTCTTCATCAATGGTGTAGTTTTATTACTTATTAGAAACACGAATTCTCCGAAGCTTTTAAGCATTCACTACTTGGGAACTTACATTACACATTTACGGATATTTATATTCTCACAATGGTTGGTGATATTTTAAAAACCTAACTAATCCATTCATTCATTCGTTCATTCATTACGTGTCAACTCCGAGCCCAGAAATAACTGGCGATTAAAATACCAATTGTTGAATATTGTTGATAAGTGCGAATATTGCGACATTATCACAATTGTTTAATCTGAACTACTGAAAAGTCGGTATGTTAAAAGAGAGTAGACACAGCTTTTACGCATTCCAAACTTGTTTTATTTTTGATGAAGAGATATTCGATTCAGAAAGACTGATTTCAAAATTGACACTTGTTTAGGAACTATATAAATAGCTACACTGTTGTTACACGTTTTGACGTTCTACATCACAAGTGTGAAAAAAAGAGAACGTTTTTAAATTCACAATGTAATTGTTATGTTGAGGTTTCCAATATAATACATATGAATACATTTATATATGTGTAACATACCGTATATCCTTGACATTTGAGCAATACCCTCCTTTAATGATCTTAATTGCGCTCCCAAATAAAATATTTAATCTACATTCTAAATCAGTGCAACTGAAAAGCAATTCGCACAATGTAAATTTGTTATGTCTTACTTGCAATATATTCAGCTCCGTTTACCTTAGTATGCATCCTAGCTTCAATCCTTTCATCAATAACGAAATAAGAGGCCAGAGAAGTTGCTCAGGTATAGAACACAAAGCTGGAGAGTCCTGAAAAGAGAATTGTAAATCGTCGAAATCTCCCTAGTGCACTGTCGCAATTCCTCTAAGAGACCTCTCCGTCACGTGCGTCTTTGAGGGTCACGTAGGAGCACGCGAGCAAACAGGCGGCCGCGCCACGCGGTGTATAAAGGCTCCCTCAAAGAGAATCGCGTACGAGTGCTTTCGCACCATTCTCCACGGGTGCCGTTGCCTCATTGTTCCCGCGTCGCCGTTACTCTCGGCGGGAACTGTGCTAGGGAGGGCACGCGCCGCGCGCGCGGGGCGCCGCTTCCGAACACGCAGCCGTCCACCACCTGTTCCTGCTCAAAAATCGTCGTCGTCGCCGCCGCCGTCAGCATCGTCGTCGTCGTCGTAGTCGTCGCCGCCGTCCACTCCGCCGTCAGCATCATCGTCGTAGTCGTCGTCGCCGCCGTCAGCATCATCGTCGTAGTCGTCGTCGCCGTCAGCATCATCGTCGTAGTCCTCGCCGCCGTCAGCATCATCGTCGTAGTCCTCGCCGCCGTCAGCATCATCGTCGTCGTCTACGCCGTCGTCACTGTCACCAACACAGAGGATGTTTCTCTAGAGTGTATGAACGCGTCTGCAGCTTTTTTTGAAACAAATTCCACCATTCACCACTTTGGAAGGCGGATTCTTCTTTTTTAGTTCAGGCAAATGTTCTCTTAAATCAATGTAATTTCGTAATACAGCAATTATTTATTTTCTTCAATACATGCCTCTATGCAATTGTTGTCAGATTTAAACGCATATATTGATTTTATTCATTTGTTCTCTTCTTCATATTTGCAATATAAAACAGAATTTAATTGACAATAATTTGTAACTAATATTCATAAAGGTGTACTAAATGTAGGCGTTCATTCCACGTTCTTCTCTCAATTGAATTATCCAAACGTCTTCTTTTGCTGCACGTCTTGAACGTCATTTTCCACTACTAATTTTATTGCATGTCGGTGAACGTAAACGGCAAACGTGATGCTGGTAAGGACAAAGTAAGGTGGTTCCGTGTGTTGAGTACGTCCTTCTGGTTTTTAAGAATCCTCTGAAGAATTCATTCTCGCCTCAGAGTCGAAGATGACTAGAGTGGAATTCCCGGTTGAATATCAATTCAATTCAACGTACAATTCCCGAATTTGTTAACCAGTTCAATTGCAACCAAGTGAAAACTATCAATTAAAAGTACACCAGGTATTTAAATCATTAGCTGACATGGCAAGTGACGTCTCGCCGCAGCGCCGCGCCCAGTTGCTTACGAGATTCCTACAGCGGCGTGTGCGGAAAGTGTCTTCCGGACTACGGCAGCGGTCACAGTGGAGCCGAATTTGGACTAAACACGGGTCAACCGACGCCCCGAAGACCGAACCAAACAAAAAAGATGTAAATCCAACAGCCGACGATTTCTGACGCAGGCGGAAGAGGCCATTCGGGTTCCCTGCGACCATTGCTCTTTACCATCACGTGAGCGAACAAATACGGCACATCGGACGAAAACTTCTGCTGTGAATGACGCCTTCTCCCGAGCGCTTGGCAGATAGAACTCCGGGTGGCCGTCGAGGGGTTTTCGCACAGCAGAATGCTCGGCTCCACTGTAGTCATTGCGCCTCCCGCATCACTCATGCGGTACACTCGTTGCTATTGCTCGATACTCGCTCGTTGCTGTTGCAAATGCATTTGATTTCTTTCTTTCTTTCTTTCTTTCTTTCTTTCTTTCTTTCTTTCTTTCTCTCTCACACACACTTTCTCTCTCTCTCTCAGACACACACACACATTATGTCTCTCTCTCTCTCTCTCTTTCTTACGCTATCTTCTAGGAAAATATTTTCAATTTATAGGATTGAAAAAAAAAATATTAATACTATTTTCTCAATTATCAACCAAAGGAAACTTCAGAAGACCATAGATTTGAATTTAAACTTTACTTGTAGAGAATAGCCGTTTCGAACCACTGCAGAGCATGGAATCCCGCTCTTCCGCTTCATTCAGAAGTACAATTGAGGCATGAATAGAGGAACTGCTTGGAGGTTCTCATGCCAGCAAGAACAATGGGAGGCGTACTGAAACACTCAGAAAAGCTTCGTCTCGAACACGACACGTGTAGTAGAGAACACCAATATTCTTTATACAGATGCCATAAGTCCTATTTTCATGGTTAACTCTGAAATTTTTTTTAATTTTAGAATTTTCGCGCAATATTGCGTCCAATATTTGCAATTAAAAAAAAACTTTCTCAAAAACGTCTCCAAATTTTTTCTGTAAACTTTTGGTAGCAATTATGCTAAATGCCCTCTTTGAGACGACATAGAAACCATACTGTTCTCTTCTTTTGTTGTTTCAAAATTTACAAAAATGTAATTTATTTGACTTGTCTCTCACGTCTTTAATATTTACATTAGCGGCAATTCGTTCACATCATTATATATATGAGTACATGTGCTTTAAATAACGTCATACAAAACTTCTCGAAAAGTTTTCTTTCAAAACTATCTCAAAATTTCGCATTTGCAGAAACGCGCAATCGTCATTTTCTCAAAAACGACTACAAAGTTTTTCTTCGAGCTTTTCGACAGCATAGTTCTAATTTCACTCTTTAATACTGGGCAAAGTTCATTTCTTTGTTTTTCCCCCGAAAATTACACAATTAAAAAAAAATCTCACGCCGGTAATATACACATTTCCAGCCTTTTGTAAGCGTTATTGTATTTGAGTTAAAGTGCTTCAAATTACTGCAAATACGTTTTTCGAAAACCCAATAGTTTGTCTGAAAACTAGCTCGAAATTCCGCATTTTCATAAGCGCTCAAATGCCATTTTCTTAATAACGCCTCTAAATTGTTCTTCAAACTTTTCGAGCACAGTGCTAATTGAACTGTTTAATTCATGTAAAGATCATTTCGTGCTTTTTTTGTTAGTGTTTTTTTTTTCTTCGAAAATTACACAACTGCGATTTATTTGAAAGATTTCTCACGCCGTTAATGTGCACATTTCCGATTTGTAAACACTGTTGTACATGTGAGTTAAAGTGCTTCAAATGATTTTAAATGAAGTTTTTCGAAAACTTTTCTGTGAAAAAGTGCTTACAATTTCGAATTTACTGTAGCGCTTAAGCGCCATTCTTTTAAAAACCGCTCCAAATATTTCGGAGTAAATTGCCATTTAGGACGAGGTTTTACTGTTCTTTAATATTCTTAAAATAATATTTACGTTCTAGGAAACTGAAAAATTAAGAAAATCTCAAAAAATGTACTTTGGGCGGTAATAGTGTGTAAAGAGTGACAAGTTCAAATATCTAGCCGAGAACAAAGCAAATAGAAAACGTATACGGGAAAGTGTGTGGCATTCTTTTATACCACTAGTTTACCTCTAAATTGGCTGAGTGATCCTTTATATTTTTATTTAAATTTGTCTTCTTTGTAACTGAAATAAAAATAATTACTTTTAAGTTCTCACGGACAGCATGTTTCTTTAATATTATTCAATTGTTTCGAAACATATGGTAAGTTTAAGAAAACAATATCATTACATAAGTCATGTGAATCTGAATCTGAAGACGTATTTTTATTATGTCAAATTATCATCCTTTTATTTAAATATTTATTTATAAAATGAACAGAATAATTGTTCTCAGTTAATATTTGAGTAAGTGTAGGTTATTGCTATGAAATTCAACATGTGACAATTTTATAGCTATGTCTACCATGTTATAAACTATACTTATTTTATTGTTAAATGGATGTATCGAAAAATAATTTATCATGAAATTTGCAGAACATTCTTTTTGAAACCAGATGATTTTTAAATTTTTATTGTATCGCATGACTTTCACGTCTAGAAAATTAATAGTTTTATTAAATTGTTTCTAAAGTAAACTAAATGGAATATGTTAGTCTAGATGACAAAGTCCGGCCCGGGGTTCGAATCCTGGCCTCCCGACTGCGCAGTCAGCGCGCTATGCACTGAGCCACTTCGCTCGGTAATAATAATATTAATAATAATAATAATAATAATAATAAATATCATTATCATTGTATATATCAATATGCACTGTTGATTGCACTCATCCAAATAATTATTACAAATTTGTAGTATTTTTAATATTAAGTTAATAGCCATTGTTTCGACGTGTTTGAACTTGTTAACAAATTAAATAACTGGAATCGGCAAGTCCACAGATTATAGTCGCCCACCGTTGATATTCCCTGTTCAACGACACGTTTCATCTGACATCGCCTTCGATCTCAAGAGAAAAAGTAAATGTTGGTTTTATCACCTCGTCGGAATTCGGGACCTCTTTTTCCTCGATTATAAAAACACTTAACTCTTAAATGGTTTCCACTTCACAGACGAGAGTAAACGGCTGCATTAGACTTCGAAACAGACTTATAAATGAAGTGGCGCATAAAATAAACATCCAAAATAAGCGATTCTGAAATAAATCAAAGCCAATCAAACTCTACGTACGAAGAAATTAACACCAATAACGGCCAGAAATAACATAACTAGCCTTTAAAAGTGACTTCACCTTTTTAAAATATCTAATGACAAAATATGAGAAATTTGTCGTTTACTTATGATGTTAACAATGCCAAATGAGTAAGTCTTTCTAAAATTATTTTCACAAAAACTATAGAAAAAGTTGTCATTTCGGACTCATGAAAATGTATGTTGGTATGGTTTTATTAAGATTATTTGTCTACCATCACTTACAATTCACCGAGAATATATAAAATTCCACAAAAAGAATATACTTGATTTCAATTATTTTATTTTTTGACTGAGAATTATTTGTAGTTATTTAATGAGTTAAGTTTGGGGCGGGATTCCCCGATAATAAAAAATATAAATCCTTTTTTTATTGAGAAAGAAAGTGAGGAAGGTCGGATATTTCCAGATGGGAGGAAGGAAGCGAGACGTGAGGCGGGACAGGGAGGAGTGGTGATACAATAGAATAGAAATAGGTTCCGCTGCAGAGCGGAAATAGATGGCATTCCTCCTCCTGCCTAAAAAACTATTATGATAAATACTCGTGCAACGACGGGTACTTCAGCTTGTTAGACTATAAAACAGGTTAATAATAGTAAGTGATAACATATCTGTAGCCCACTACCTTTCATTTAGACCTAAAATCACGAAATTTAATTGAGCAGAATGCTAAAATTTGTTTCTAAACAGGGTACTTTGGCTATCGTTATCATTAGGGAAGTCATAATAGGAAGTTTTATCTTGCTATACAAAGACGTTTTCCTTCGAATTAACTTGTATGCACGTTTCTGATATGTTATTGGATTACAAATTACTGAAGTAGAGTTTTAATTTCTGTTCCTCTGTTTATTCTACTCAATATTAGAAATGCACAGGTAGTATGCTGGAAACATACACAACATGGAGAGAAAAGCTAGTGCGACTCACGCGGAGTGTGTGCACTTTTTTCAGTGCAAGTGTTTTGCAGTAAACCGGCTCGTGCGAGCGGGGCTTCGCACAACACACAGTGGTTCGCACAACACAAGTGTAGCATCCCCACAATGACTTATGGTCCAGAATCCTAAGTTGACCATAAAAAGTAAAAAAAAATCTCAAAACGAATTATCTCAGGGATATGGTGATGATAGGTAAGAAAGGCGAAAACAAAATACCTTAACAAGATTGAAATATTCACTGTCACAATATAATTGTACTCATTTTAATACACTTAAAAATCAAAAACGCACAAAAATGAGCAATAACAAAAATATAAAATTGTACTGATACAACAAGAATGTAACAGCCTTTCAAAACACACTTATGTACACAATCTGAAATACACACTGTCCCTAAGGATCCCTCCTATATTTAAAAAGGTCATCTAAATTGGTTATATGAAATTTAACTTTTGTGATAATTAAAATTACTCCTTATAAAATTCACTTTTTAAACATGTAACAAATTACACTGTTGTCTTGCAAATTGCATTAATATTGAAATAGAGCATAAGCCTTGCTTTTATAAAGCGCAAAAAAAATTCACACACACTAAATTTACACACTCTACTATATATTTACATGAATTAAGAAATATATAGTACACGATTTTCCTTAAGAATGAAATTACTAACACATTAATTTCGTTTCATGTTAAGAATAATAATATGAAAAATTACTTCCAAGTTATTCTCTCAATCTAGTCTACAAGGTTTCTCCTTCCAAAATGTACTAAATTCTATGTTTGAAATCTCAACTGACCACCGGTTTACTGATTTTTCTCTCCTCCGAATCTTCGAAAATATACACAACACCCCACATCACCTTGGCATAGCGTTGGCCGCAGATATCGGGATTCTCCATTCCGCTGTATATTCGGAAAGACATTTAGACAGATCTGACTACAGAGGATACTATCTGTCTTGAGAGCTTCGCAGTTGCAGTAAGCACTGGCGCGTAGAAAATAATTCAGTACGATTCAAAATTTCAGACGAACGTAGTACCTTACTTTATGTGTATCCAAGGGGAGATTAGCGTGAGTGGTGAATACTTCTGTGAAGAATCCTAGAAGTGTGTGTGCCGCATCTCGTCTCGAATTTGACGTTTTGGGCATTGTTACTACCAATTTCGTGCTCGTGTGGTGTACTTCAGCTTTTGTGATTCTCACTGGAAGTTGCCGATCAGGATAACAGCAATACGCGGGCCAAGTGACATGCAGACATGTCTCTCTTACCACGTGGAGACTCTAACACGTACGTGTTTCAGAACTCCAGTCATTAATCAGCTCTGATATAGTTTTATGGAAATAGCATTTCCTTTACCATTTAATTAAGGTAGTTGGAATGATATTCAATTCAGGAAACAAGATAAAGAATTACATTAAACAAAAAAAGCTCAATGAGCCTGTTTGGTGTGGATTTACAACATATGGAAATTGATTCCCGATGCAGCGTCTCCGCTGCTAGCGAATGCGTCTTGATCTCCTCGCAGACTCTCATAGAATGAGTTACTCGTTCAGGCGGCTGGTCTAGGTCGATAGAGATATCGTTGGAACCTACTACTCGGATGTTTTCGTTACTGAAATTTGTGCCTGCGACGTCAATCACTGCCTAGTAAGTTTTTATCTCGTTTTGGGTAAGAAGAGAAATATTTATCGTATACAATACGTAAGCAGTCACACCACAATGTTGGAGAAAATAAAAGTATGTGCTTAAAATTAAAAGTTTTAAATTACAATATAAAATTATAAACATTGTAATGTTTTTCATTTAATGCAAAAATTAATTTGAATTCTCTTTGACCGTTTGAATATCAGTGTATGTTATTTGCACAAAATAATATTTTTATTGAATCTATAATTACAAACGGAGTATATTAACGGAGCAAAATTAATTAATATTGCAAAATGAAGATATTCATTACTGTATTCAGTTAGTAATAATTTTTTATTTTGTGTGAGAGCTCATATTTAAAATTTAATGTTAACGCATATAATTTTTCCAACTCATTTCCTTGTTTTCAGCTGATATTTTGATACATCGTAGTATTATGACCGGTGATTGAGTAACATGAAAATTCCTTATTTTCTTAAAAACAACAACAACAACAACAACAAACGACATAATTTTGTGTGATGACTTCATTCAACGCAGAAAAGACCATCGGTTTATGTCAAGATACTGTTTTTATCAGGTTTGTTTTTTTCAACGCAGTGTCCATGTTGTTAAATGAAAATGAATTCATAATGATTTTTAGAGGCTTTTCTTTAGAATTAGCTTATCTTTAGAATTTATTTTGCACAACAGGCGACTTAAATGTAAGTTAGTATGATTATAAATAATTCGCATCCAGAGTACAAATTTGTTAAACCCACATTATTTAGATTCATAGATGTACAAAAGTGCTGTTCACGTCTAAATTTCTGATGGGATTCAATTCGCCTGAAACAATTGAGCATTTAGTTTCCAGCTTTGAAGGAATTCTTTGCGAATGCGAAGGAGGCAATTGCCTCTCTCTTCCGCTGGGGCGCCTTATACTTAGTATTGTTTTAGACCGAGAGAAGGATTCGTACGTGTAATTAGATAAAGGATTGAGGATAACGTTGTTCCGCAGGGATGCATTTACGTATTCCTAGCGCGCCCAAGAAATTTGCTCCCTCTGCGCTGCTCCAGTTGCACGCGGCCTCGTTGCGGGGGTGGGGGAGCTGGCAGCCTGCTCAGAGAAAGCAGTGGACCAAAAATCTTGCGGATTAAAAGAAGAAAAAAAAAGCGTTAACCCTGCTTCTTTAGAACTAAATTCCCAAAACAGCAGAGAATTCAGCATATGTGCAAATCTGTTGGAAACAAATATTAAACATTGGAAGAATATCGAGGGTACGAGGCGTGTTTCCAGAGTTAGATCAGTTTTAGCCATATGGAAACGCTACGAAGCATTAGTGTGCCATTTCAAAGAAGCAAAGATTATTAAACAAGGGACAACAATGAAAAGCGTATTTTTAGCTGTCTTCTGAATCAAATTACTGATATCAACTTTATTTTGGATATTGAATTGATGTGAGATGCATTACAGGAATTATCTGAGTTGAGTGAGGCTTTAAAGCATGAAAATATGAGCTATTCTTTGTCAATGAAAAAATGAAAATGACATAACGTTTTGAGTGCAGAAAATCAGTTCCATGCAGTTATTATACGAAGGCCCAAGAGGTAGTGGAATTGTTTTAATTTTTTGTAGTATCTCTTCCCAAAAATAAAGGACAACTCAACAACGATCCTCTAAACCCTATCAAATTTTAAGAAGAATTGAAATAATACTGCTTGGAGAACATGGTCATGAGCTAATCACATCAGCAAAAGTGATAGAAATAAAACACTGGGCCTAAAATATCCAATTGAATTATGGAGAAAATGAAATGAAAAGGCTTCCTAATAGATTTAAATTGAATGGGAGACAATTAATTACAGAATTTCGAGTATATTTTAATTGAAGACAATACGGACAGCCTACTTGATGTTAAAGAATGCAAGAAAATTAGTACTTGCTATTTCGTCCAGAGAGTACGAGAGGGGATTCTCTCAAATAAATGTAATTGTAACAGCAATCAGAACACCTTAAAAAAAAATAGAAACCGTATCTAGTTTATTATTTCTAAAAATTAATGGCCCTCCTCTTCGTCTATTTGATTCATCCAAATACGTAAATTACTGACTTCCTGATCTGTAAGTCATTAAGCTTTAGATACCAAACAGGAAAGGGGTAAGGAAAAAGGAAATATGTGGAAAGAATCAGTATAACAAAAAATTGTTGGAATTATGGAAACTTTTATAAAAATACGCACAGTATCTTTACTTTTATTATAATTATAATCAATTATTTTATTACACACGCAGAAATATCTACATCAGTAACTGCATCTTCCCCACACAGGTCAAGTACTGCGAATATTTATTTCTAATCATCGTTACATTTTGATTCGTAAATAGGAAAGTAGGCTCAGACGTTGGGAGCACGTACTTGTACGTTTAAAAATAAAACGTTGTTCCTTTTTAACTCCCCTCAACACTTTTAACACATAATTGGAAATCGTTTCTTCAACGTTAAGAGACATCGACACCGCTGGAAGTAAAGGGCACGCCAGTTAGGAAACAACGATCATTTTGTTAACATGTAAGAGTTCACAAATGTATGACGTTCTTGAAACCTGCTTGCAGATATGGTAAAGAAAGTTTACATTACGCAACACATTTCTGTACTCTAGTGGTTTTATTTGGCTCAGAAAAGGACTCCATCTATATTAAATTTGGTGATTTCTCGGGTAAATGAAGGTCAGCCAAGGCGAACCATCTGCGGCAAGTTCTGTTCTTAGATTGAAACTGTAGGTGTTGAGTATCCATGCATATGGATAAATCCAATTAATGTCATTGCTGGTGGTTAATGAACAAGATCGCTGATAGCTCGACGGTTATTAAACTTCTTCTTTTCCTCGCCTAAAAGTCGTGAATTCAACCGAATTCAATCTGACATACAGGAATTCTTTACATCGACGTGGCTTTTCTGATGCTGCTCTTGTTGGTGATTGCAGGAAGACATCAAACGATGTTTATATGCTGTATTGAAACTCTCAAATGCCGTAACTACTTCACTTACTTCTATTAAGCCAACAACAATTCACTAGCAGATCATCACAAAAAAACATCGCAATGCGCTTTTTGGATGACTGACTCCTTGAGCAGATCGAAAGGAAGGGGAGATTATTATCTGAATTCAACTACATTTATTCCTCATTCAGCAACGACACTTCACCAGGAGAAAAATAACACAGTGAAACACCACGTCTGCTTTAGATGTTCGGAATATTGTGCAGATCGAAGGAAGGGATTATCTTCTGCATTAAAAGATGGTTAAATAAAACATCAAGTTGAGTTTTTTAAATATAATGACCCTTTCTGCAGATCTGCAGAACCATATGGATGCTCGGCACACTGTGCACCTCGAGCGGAGGTTAGAGAAGGGGGTGGGGGAGGGGAGGGTCGGGGAAGAGGCCGCTGACGTGCTCACGCGCGCCCTGGAGGCACGGCCGCCATTGCCCTATTACGGCTGGCGCGTGCCGCCCTGTGCATCGCCCGGGGGGGGAGGGGCGGAGAGGGCTGCTCCGCGGAGGAACGGCGGCGAGGACGCAACCCGGCGGTGGAGACAGGCGGCGCAAGACGCGAGAACGGGGAGGAGGAGTCGGTAAGACAATTATTACAACGAAGGACGACGCAGTTGAATGAGGATGTTTGAAGGAAAAACGAAAACAGTTGCGAAAGGGGTAATAAGTGTTAATGTCTAATTGAATAAATTGTAATAGTGTAAATGAAAAATCGAAGGGGCAAAGTATTGAAAGCTTCTAAATCGGAGGATAGGTAAGGCAAGTAGAAGGCGAGATGTAATAATAAGCGACAATAATAATAGTAATAATAACAGTAAAAATGGTAATAATAATAATAATAATACTAACATTAAAAATAAATCAACTACCACCACCAACAACAACAACAATGACAACCAAAACTACAATAATAGCAACACTTCGAAGCTCCGAGAAATGCCCAATGTATAAAGAAAAACACGGGAAATCCAATGTTTTATGTGGCTCTTGGAAGAGTGGAGAAGCTTGTTGGGACAAATCCACAAGCGTTTTTGCGTGAATATTAAACAGAAACTTGCCGGGGTAGAGAAAAACACTTCTCTATGTACAAAGACGAAAACTCTTTGGAAGTCGAAGAGATACAGAGAATGATCGTGGGGGGAAGAGAGACACGAGAGAGAGAGAGAGAGAGACAGACGAGAGAGAGACACGAGACAGAGACAGATGAGAGAGAGACAGACACAGAGACGAGAGAGAGAGAGAGGAGAGAGACAGAGAGAGAGAAAGAGAGAGGAGAGAGAGACAGAGAGAAAGAGAGAGGAGAGAGAGACAGAGGGGCGAGAATGACGAAAGGGCGGGATGAGAGAAGGGGAGGGGGAGGGGGAGGGCGGGTCCTCCGAATTCGCTCTAAACGCTCGCTGGGCCAGAAGGGCAGCCGAGGCCCCTGGACGACCGTCCCGGCGACGTTCAACGAGGCCCCGAAGTTCGTTTCCCATTAGCCGGCTAACGCGGCGTTATCCCTCCCAAGAATCTAAGGCGGGGCCGTTCCACACGGCCCTGCGCGTATCAATACCTTGCAAATTGCTCCTCACGACCTTCCTCCGCTGCGTCGGCTTCATTTTCCAAAGCGAGAAGCGCGGCGATCAGTGCATGTGCTTGGACCCTTTGATATTCATTTTAAGCCCCTCGCCAAAGAGCAATTCACTCCGTTTGTAGTCCAAGGGATTAAGCGCTATTTAAGCACAGTGGAACCTTCTTCCACTGTCGGGTATCCTACGAAGTTACAATTATACTTTTCCAAGGAAGATATCCTCTGGTAACTAATATTTCTGCGGGAGTTAAAGGAGGAAGAAAAATTTACATTTTTTTTCAATAATTGGACTGTAATCGTCATTTGCGGAAATGAAAATTGAATTTTAACCCAGGTTGAATTTAACAAAACGACTAAATTAGAGTGTTAACGTATTATTGGGACTTTTTTAGATGAAGGTAGTAAATAATAGATAATAGTTTATGAACGAATTCATTTCTTTGGTGTGCCATTAAAATATTGTTTCTCAAAAGATGACAAAACCTGAAATATAAGCAGACTAGTTTTATTTATTCACATAACTCAAGTCTGTAAAATGGAGACTTCATCAACTTCAACATTCGAATTCTTCATATTTTATCACAAATATTGCGATTATCAGATATGATATTCTTGCAATTTTTGTGAGAAGTAATTAACTTCCCATTTTAATTGGTCTTTACCTCTGTAATCACATGATTTTATCACTCATAACACTGTGATTTTTATGTGTGAAAAATAGCAAACAGCAACGACACGGGAAGCATGTAGAAGATAGAGGAATGAAAAATGGAGAGAATTAAAATAGAAAAATTGTATTAACTCTAAGTTGTCGTGTATGACAAATAGCTGCGGCAGAAACATCAATTTGCGCGAAATACATTAATTATTAATTACGAAATACACATTAAAATGTGTTAAAGGTTTGCACCAGATTTCAAGAAAACTGCAACAAATCTCCAAAAATTGGAAATTTAATACATTTCTTCAATTTCTTTATAATTATGAATGCAATTAAATTATACTTTATTCGGAGTATCAGCGAATTATGCAAAAGAAATATTAAACAACATTTACTTACATCAAATTGATTGGTAATTGCAAAGTTATTTCTTAATAAACTCTTGTAAATAATGATTCCATTTATTTGAAGAATCTATACAAAAAAGGGAATTCAACAACATGAAACCTACATCGATATAAAAAAGTAGTATATGAATCGGTACACAAGTTTTGTATAGGCTCTTCTTCAGGATTATCGTAGTTATCTTGCCATGTTTGGTAAAGGTTTATACATCACAAATGCGGAAAATAAATATTTAAATAGTATGTTGTTAGATGCACCACGATCATTATTTGTCGCCTGTCCCTAAGTGTAGATTAGTTCCTAATATATTCCGCCAGAGGCCAGTAGCGGTGCGGCAGAACTGGTACCTAGTAGACTCGCTAGAGACCAGTAGGAGTGCGTAAGATGTGCAAATTAAATCTGATAGCAATGTACTGTAAAATAAAGTGAGAGAAATCTATAGTATTTTCTTAGTATTTGAACCAATTCCAATAAAAATTATCTTAAGAACCGTGTTTTATATAAAATTGATCTTTTTCGTCTTTCTCAAGAACTGGATATGAAGAAGGCTCGAGTAATGCCTTGTATTTTGCGAGAACTATAAAGTTTTGAAACCATCTCAGAGAAAATTTTATTTCAAAAAGGGAATAAACGATTTTTTTAATCTTTCAAATAATCCACCAAATTAGACTTTCAATTTACTAACGGGTCAGGGCTCAAATATGACTCCTGAGATTTCGCACCAACTCCCCTTTAAAAGTGCCAACCCGGGATCCGTCTGCTATTCATTGCATTTCCGCAAACGAATTTCGCGGTCAAAGCCTTAAGAGAAGGCAGCTCGCCCTTCCTCACTTGCCGCATTATTCCATTCGTTAAGTTTGCATTCCCCGGAGCAGAGGCGGCGTTAACCTCATTTGTTGGAGCGGCTTTCCGCAGCGCCTGCGACGGCCGCAGGTGCAAACAAGCCATGATATAGCGCGGGCGGGGCGCGGGCGGGGGCGGGGGGGCGGGCGGGCCTCGGGGGGGCGGCGGGCGCGGCGGGGCGCGGGGGGGCCGGGGCGGCGGGGGCGGGCGCGCGGGCGGGGCGCGGGCGCGGGGCGGCGTGGGCGGGTGGCGCGGGCGGCCGCCGCGTGCGCGGGCGGGCGCGGGGGCGGGGAGGGCGCGGGGCGGCGGGTGCGGGCGGGGAGCGGGCGGGGAGGGAGGGGCCGGAGGGCGCGGAGGGGGCGGGAGGGCGCGGGAGGGCGCGGGAGCGGGCGCGGAGCGGGCGCGGAGCGGGCGCGGGCGGGCGCACGGGCGGCACGGGAGCGGCGCGGGGGCGGGGCCGGGGCGCGGGCGTCGGGGGGCGGGCGCGTGCGGGCGGGCGCGGGGCGGGCGCGGAGAAGGGCGGGGAGGGGGCGCGGGAGGGGCCGAGGCGCGGGCGGGCTGGAGGCGGCGGGAGGGCTCGGGCGGGGCGCGGGTGGTGGCGGGGGCGTGGGTGCGGCAGGGGGGGGGGGCGGGGGCGGGGCAGGCGTGGAGGGGCGAGGGGGCAGGCGTGCACGGGGCACAGGAGGCGGGAGAGCGCGGGCGGGACGGGATGCTGGGGACGGGGCGGGGGAGGGGAAAGGTGTGGCGGGGTGTGCAGTGCAGGAGAGGCTATGCGAGGCGGGGCAGAGAGCGGGGTGGTGATGTGTAAATCGTACAAACGACAGGAGTATTTTGGCAGAAGGCAACAAGTACAGATAAAGACGGTGTGGTGAGCAAAAGTTGGGGGTGGTGATAGTTGGTGGGGGGGGGGGGCTACAAACAGGGCCTGATTAGATAAGAAGCCACTGCTTTTATTTGAGAAGGCACGGAGCTGGGATGTGAATTAAGGCGGAGATTTTGCAGTAGTGCGTTTCAGCCCCTCGGAGGTCGCGATATTCGCCTATAAAACTATTCTTGCTGCTTGCCGTTGGATTCCAGAGGAGTTGAGAGATAAAACTGCAAATTTCTGTTCTATTTTTCGCAAAAAATTACCGTGAAGCTATATGCTAAGCAGTACATTGATTTTTGTTATTTGCAAAGGGTGATAATTTGGACACGAACTTTTTTAATACTTCTCTTCATAACTTTACAAGAGTAGGTGGACGCATAAAACAAAATCAACTATCTTCTAGCAGATTAAAAATTTTGAATATTTACAGATATTTTCGACGACAGTGCACCTTAATTCTGAAATTGAACAATTTCTCTGACTCATTTGTTTACAAAATGAAACTTTTTTTACCATTAGGCTCTGAATTCTCTGAATACTAATTTACATCTGATCATGAAATTTGGATACAATATGTCTATATGTAATAATGAACAATGATCTCTTGCCTTATTTATTTTCTTAATTCCAAATGCACCGTTTGCCCGCCGGTAAATTTCTTTTAAGCTATTTTTTTACAGAAACTTCACGATTAAGGTATGTTAGTTCTGTTCTAAAGATGGTTAGAGATACCCGGTGGAGGCATGTAGGCAGAGAAAAGTTACACGCATTGTTCTACCCAAAAATCAAGATGTCTTTACGGATGGATGCAAGTATGTATCACGCATAACCCTGATAGATCACCTGCTTTTCAGCCGAGAATTAGTAAATATGTCAGGGAGTAAGATGTACTTCTGTCGTTTCAGAGATCGTAAATATATTTTAATTTTGTAGGGTACTTAAATGAAACACTGTGATTTTTTTCAAAATTTTCTGAATATGGCTGAACAATTTTGTTTATATTTCGCGTCAAATAGACGTGCGTTTATATCTATAAATAGGTAAAGTGTATAGCTTCGATTTTTAATAAAACTTTATGACAATATAAAAATGGTAAAAATCTCTATATTCAAAACACAAAGTGTATTCGTTTAGAAAGACGTTTGAACGTCATACTCAACAATATTTCGTGATTTGTGCTTTACATGAAAAGTTGTGAGCACTATATGGGTTTTCAGTGCTTATTAATGGGTTTTATACATTAAACACGGAAATTGTAATGCTACAGTGCACCATGAAAGTCTCGGCACGGAGACAGGGCCTCCATTTAAACATTGTACTTATGTTAGTATTAACCAGATCAGTGGGGAAAAAGTGAAGGGGCCAGCATCTATTATGATTGTGGTGAGTACGTAATAGACGTTTTCTTTTGTTATCATTTGCAGCTCGTGCTACATAATTTCTGTTTCAAATACTCTCACGAGCCAGGCGTCATTGCAGATACTGTTCTGGCATACTATGTCTTCAAATTAATGGAATAAAGAATGATCTCCACACATTTGTTCATTGATTTTAATTGTAGGTGGTGCACTACGTTTTAAGGTAAGATGGCCAGCAGAATCTCTTTGCCATAATTTCCTAAATACTAAGTCCACAGTAAGTAGTGGTTGTGTTATCCCAAAACGTATAAATCTATCTCATTTTATTAATCTTCAAGAATTTATTCTGAACGTTATGAAACAATGTTTTAGGGGTTTCTAATTTTCCGTACAGTGCATTTGTAGAACTTTTATAACTTTTATACAGCTCTTCCGCAAGTTCGATGTGATGCCAAGTGTTTAGCTTGTTCAAATTTATATTCGAATCTGCCCTTCACGTCCAATATTAAAGCAAGAGATTTCTTTCCCAATGAAATTTAGCGTTAGGCATAAAGCGACCATCCCACAAAAATATAAAATTAAGAAACAGCTGAGCACTATTTCTTTAATTTTCACGATCCATCCCGACGTTGGTTGCGTTGGGCTGATCATTGGAAGCAAGAAAAACGAAACTAATATTAGTGTCCATAAGTTCATAAATTGCACAAATTAACCGATGATATATATTTTTATTAAATTATGAAAAGAGCGAGAGTAGTTTTTTTATACATACACATATAAAACATTTCTAATTTCGGTGTGCATCCGTGCTGCTGGAGATTTTAGGTTGTGTCCCAAGTTTCCGAATAATTCTTTATTCAATTGTAGATCTTTAAATTATTTCATGCACTTTTTTAACTCTTAGTAATTGCACTTCGTTCTGCTTAGAGGTGTTACCGACTTTTCTGTCTCGATCCTTTCCATCCGAAACGTGACATTAATGAACGTGTTAAGTTTTCTTTCAGTAATTAAACGTGATTTATCTGAACGATAAAACGAAAAGTATGGCGTGAAACGTAATAAATTATCCATATTTTTATAAGAAATGATGATTGAATTTTATGTTAATTAAAATGTGTTAATTTCAAATCAACGAAATATTTCGAGAATGTAGAAATTTTACTTTTGAAAAGGAATTATCGGCAAGGTTAATTCGGGTTAAAAAGTGATTTAGAAAAGTACTGAGAATACCAAAAGGAGTCTAACAGATTGGGAAAAAAGGTGATCTGTGATACGTTTCTCATGAGGCAAATTAAAACTGAAATCTCTTAAGACAAGGTACTCTAAAGAACAAAAAATCACTCACTCTGAGAAGGACGTTAGCAAAGCCATGCGGAAGGTTGTGTAAACTACTTCTATTTAAGAAGGTGAAAACTCGGCGACCATTCAAAGTCAATAAACTGGAAACGAGCACGAATTCATTCACAAAACTATTTTCGGATACGAGCGGAAATGAATGTTGTAATGCTTCCTTCACGAACGCTTTTGTTTACCTTTCAATTTATTAACACACAGCACATTTTTTTCCATTCGATGTTTATATCGCTTTCCATTTCGTTCAGTCCCACACTTCTGGACTACTTTGCAGGCATTCCTGCTCTGAATAACCCAACGGTATATTT
Organism: Gryllus bimaculatus; assembly: GCA_017312745.1. NCBI lineage: Eukaryota > Metazoa > Arthropoda > Insecta > Orthoptera > Gryllidae > Gryllus > Gryllus bimaculatus. The sequence continues at coordinate 4,531,574 of BOPP01000089.1, forward strand.
TTCTCAAATATAAACACACGAAACGAAGCATTAATAAGATAACATTGTTTTGTAGGAATTATCGAAGCGTAAAAATAATATGTCAATATTTCATTTCTTCGTTTAATTTTCTGTGATGAATTTATATAGTTGTTTTTTCACACAAGATTCGTATTTTCATTAAAAAATGTATTTAAAAATTAAGCAAATATGAAATGAAACAATGTATATGAATTAATATCCACTAAAGATTAAAAATAAGGTTTATTTTAAAACTAAAATTAAAGATCAATTTCTGTTTTTGTAGTCAATTAATATACCTCCAGGCTCAATGCGGCTCAAAAATTGATTAAAAGGAAGTTAGTTAACTGGTGGTGCTAACGAAGATCATAGATTTTCTCGTGCTACATAGTTTTCAAATATCTTTGGTTCGGGCTAGATTTTCGGTGTTGCACTATCCTCTTGCCATATGCAATCTATCGCGGCCCAAAATATATTTAAAAAATTTCATTCTTTAGGTTACCTTATGTTTCAACCGAAATACGACTTTATAGTTATTAATGACATTAGGTTGATATGAACATCATAATGAAAGGAATGTCGCTTTTGCAACACGAGACTTTCGCCGGGTTGTACAAAGGCTACACGAGTTACATTATGATGATATGTCCAACGTGTAGCATAGATTGTTACTAAGATTGTATATTATAAGTCTATTTTACTTTATATTAATCTAGACATTACACTGGTTAATAGATCGAAGACATGTTGCAATGCGCGAATTGAGTTTGTTTCTTACGATTTGATTGCGATTGTTTAATTTGTTTTCATTGTTTCTAACATTCCATATTGGGTGAAAGAGAAAGATATTTCCAAGATTTTAGTTTTAAATTGTCTGGGATAATATTCCGTCAGATCTAGAGGGGTCAGCGGAATTCGCTTTTAGAAAAATCAAAAGATCCCCATGAACGTAATGTACGTATGCAAAATTTGTAGGCTGGTGCAACGACAAGAAAATATAAAAAGATAGTCATGAAAAGTTCTAGAATATTTTAAAAACTTGGCTAAACTGTACCAAAAAACCCACAAGAGTATTTTATATCATGATACGAGTACGTTCAATGTTAAAATCGAAAGAAAATATTGATATCTAACAAAAATTCTGATTTGACTTCCGCAGGTGTTAATGTAAAATATTGTAATTTTACAGTTAATACTCTTAATAAGTTATTTGTTTGAAAAGAACTTAATAATTATCTTTATTAGAAAAACGGTTTTCTTTGCCCTTGAAAAAGTATTATGCTCGAGGCATAATGAAATTAGTGCTAGTGTGAATTCTATGAGAAGACGACTTGCATAGTGAACCTCCTCTCGAAGAAAGACGGCGAAAATGATGAAGGCAATAATAATAATAATAATAATAATAATAATAATAATAATAATAATAATAAGAAGAAGAAGAAGAAGAAGAATAAGAAGAAGAAGAAGAAAGAAAAAAAGAAGAAGAAAAAGAAGAATAAGAATAAGAAGAAGAAGAAAGAAAAAAAGAAGAAGAAAAAGAAGGCGAAAATAAATCAGAAGGCGAAAGAAAGGGGAAGAAAATATAGAAGAAAGGGGAAGAGATTTGCGTCCGAGGAGCAGCCTGCCAGCTCCTTGGCCTTGGTCCCGGAGCGTCCGGCAGCGGTGCCGTCGGGGGCCGGCAGGGACGGGCGCCGCCCCCGCACGCGCTGCCCTGGCGCAGTCGCCATAAACGTTTACGTCATCGTCGCTCAGGCGCCGCGTGCTTATCGGGCGGCGGACAAAGGCGGGCGCGCGGGCGCCGCCGCTTTAGGGGGCGATACACCCCGGCTGCGGACATCAGATAGCGCCCCCACGCCAAATTAAGTTGTTCTGGTCGCCGCCGCCTGCTACAGATTTCCGCAATATACTACTGGATCGTTAATGTACTCGGCCTAACCCTCTTCCTGATTAATGGCAACGGAATAAGTTTCAGGCAGCTGAAGGTAGAGGTGTAGCAGCTATGATGTTTCTCTATGAATGTAGGTAATGGTTATCTTTTAAATATGATTTAATTGTCATCTGTTTATTTGATGCATGTAAGACTGCATTTTTTCATGTATGCAACACTGAGGGAAAGTTTGCTCAAAAGTTTTCAACTAAAGTGACAGTTGTGGACAGAAATGTGACTTGTTATTATGTTCACTATGATTAATACAGCATTTGATTTTGCACCAAGTAAATACGAAATCGATTGTTCATTGACAGTTTGCAATAAAGCTCTTTTCATAACCCAACCCTCGCGCAAATTGTAGAGAGCAGTATAACGAGCTATTCCGCTTGCTAGTGGCCTCATTGAAATTTCAAAAACCGAACGCCTCAAAAGCCGTTCGCTCGAATGACTTCTTGTTAGTTTTCATAAAAAGCGAGAGGCACATCTTTGATTACGAGGAATCGTAAAGCATAGTAGCCAGTAATAATTATTACAGTAACGGTAACGATCCGGAAATTCTACGACAGAAAGTACACCCTAAGATACACGCGTTTACATTAAAATCAGAAGTGTAGCAATAATCAACGAGACGTTATTAAATTTGTCATTTGGATAATGATTCGGAATATTACTGTTAATTTGGATTTTGCCTGTTAGCATCGCTTCTTCAAGTATATAAGATCCTTTTGATACGTTATGAACCGTTCTATTCACACTTAATTCAAGATGTACAACGCAGGGTGCGTGTTTCATCGTCTGTACAAACAGGAAAAACATGCACTTTGGTATCTTTATATTACGTATCTTCTTAGGTAAACACGTTCCACTGATGCTTTTGAGCACGCGATACCTGTAGACACTGCAGTTCCTTCATTAACAAGGGCTCAGACTGGTAATTTAATCTTGGGGAATCTTCTCATTAAATTGTGTTATCTGTAAAAGACGTGTAATTCTGGGGCGTAGCACGTGTTTGTGTAATATATTGCCGCACCCAATTTAGATGGTTTAAAATAAAATCAACCTTTGAGTACTCTTTTCATTACAGTAATCTAAATGAATACAGGTTAAGAGAAAAATAACTGTCCCAGATTCATACACATGAAAATAAACGTTAGTATTTGTAGCAGATTTCTTTATTTGATTACGACACCCGAAAATTTTGAACCAGATTACAATGAGGGAGAAATAAGATAATTTGGCACAAATATGAAATTTATAAGAATTGTAATGTATTGCATACTTTATGAATCTTTCATAAAGACAATAAAAGAACACTTCAGAAATGTAGCTTGTAACGTGTATAGAGAATTGTGTCAAATCTAGGCGTTTATTATTGATATTAAATATCAGCAATGAGTAATGCGAAAACTTCATTAACACAAACTAACATTAACTATTGTTTTCTTCTACACAACCAACATGGGACCTTGTGAGATTTTCAGCGCAGCTTCTCTACAAAAAACTATAAAATATTTAGGTTGAGGAAAATTTTCATACCAACGAAACCATGATAATGGGGAATAAAACAAATATATTGCTGTTTAATAGAATAGTATATACCTCAATATCAAATAAAATAATCTGAACTGGATTGTCAAATCCTTGTTCTTATCTCTCTAGAAGCGATTGTAGTACTTCTAACATTTTAACACTCCGAACCTCAAAACGATAATGTTAATAGCAGTCCAATAAAACAATATATAAATATTAAAAAACAAACAAACAAACAAACCAAAATCACTTGACCTCCATGAACCTCGCTGCGACTAAACAACCTCTTTTGACAGAAAACCTCCGTCAATTAATCATTCCAAGCCCTAACATGATGTGCAGTCGTGTTCCTGGCGAAGCATCGCGGCGGCCGTGGCCGGGCCCGAGGACACGCAGCCACTCCTTCACCTCCGGAGGCGACGTCGCACGGCCCACGTGCTGCGATGGCTGCGCACGTGCGGCCGGAGCCAGGCCACTCGCGGCCAGCGACACGCCCCTTCGAAAAATTGGGCTCGTTTTTTAGGTTCCGGTTCTTTCCGCCTCTTGTTTTCCCCTCCTCTTTCTAGATTTTTTTCTTTATGGATTGGACAGCACAAGCATTGTAATTTCCAACTAGAGTTTTGTAGGTTTTCTAATAATTACTTTATTTAATTGTTTTTACATCTTGCAGTTTTCGCCCCGAAGGCAGCAGTTTGTGGATTCAGTAAGATTATAAGACTATTTTTTATGGACACAATTATTTACACATTTCACCCGCCATGTCAAGTGGAATTTTTATATTTCGTTACGTTTTGGATGTATCGTGATTATCACAAGAAGAACAAGAAGGGATAGGCAACGTCAGAAAGCTAAAAGATCTGTCAAACTAACAGTCTAATAGAGGAATTTCGAACGGGCCATTCACAAAAGTTGAAAGAGTTAGTAGAGATAACAAATAAAATAGTTTTTGAAACAATACCAGAAGACATTAAATTTAAAAATGACTCCCTACCTTATTTTCCGTTAACAAAAGTACTCGTATGTTGCAACGAAAATATTGAAAAAACTCTCATTATACCCACAAATATATAAAAAGGAGTAAAATATATGTTTAGAATAAGAAAAAGACTGCTGTCGCGTAAGTGCGAGCATTCGTTCGGTTACGTTGCAGGAGGTTATCAGCAAGGGCTCGCGCTTGATAATTCTTTTTTAGATTCACACAACTTTGGAAATTTTGTCAGAACTACGTTTCACAGCTTAGAGGTACAATGTGTTTATAATGTTACTTGCCACGGGAGTCTACCCGAACACTAGGCAGTCCAACGAATGAACTTTCGTTCCACAATATATTTCCTCATGGATGGAGGCTGATGCGCACCTACAGTGTGGTGTATTGTGGCTTGGGTGCAGTGGCGGGGCAGGCATGGTGCGGCGTAGTGGAACATGGCTTGGACAAGCGGGGCATTGTATGGCATGGCGTGGCGTGTTCTAGCGGGGCATGGCGTGGCGTGGCGTATCAGAGGGGCATTGTAAGGTATGGTGTGGCGTGGCCTAGCGGAGCATGGTGTGGCCTAGCGGAACATGGTGTGGCGTAGCCTAGCGGAGCATGG
>BOPP01000089.1:4539818-4568903 GCA_017312745.1 Gryllus bimaculatus
GGACGGGCGGGCGGGCGGACGGACCGACATTTTGCCGTCAATAGATTTTTCGGTATCAAGAACCCACCAAACAAGGATTTTGGCTACTACACGTGTTAGTCGAAGTAATTTACATAGCAAGCAAATATACGTAGCAAAAGAATTTGCCCACTTTTCCGTTATCAGGACCTGGCAATAGAACTTTTTTTGCTGAAAATTCGCCTTTTCTGGATCACGAATACATAACTTTCTCTTCTTACGGATTAAAGCGAGAAAGTAGAATTTGAACTTATTGCACTCTACGCATGCCTTGAAAGAACAGCTTTACTAGAGGCTGTCTAAAAATAGTAGAAATATTCTTTTAAATTAATTTGTAGAAGACAATCGTAATTTTCGGACCTGATTCAGCGCCCTCAGGGCCGAGGGACGCAATCCCTTAATTCAGCAGTTCAGCGGTGACGACTCGAGTCCCTTAGTTGGTAACTTGAATTCGCCAAGCAGCTCTCTCCTGGGTCGGAATGCAAAATTGATACTTCTGCCTCAACTCGGCAGCCGAAATTAAACCGACCGATTTAGACGTGGGAAAAGTTTGAAGATTTAATACAGGACTTTGAAGTACTTGCGAACTACTTTGCGTTGTGAATGCCGACGTTTGTACGCGAAACGAGAGGAGGCGAGTGAAGCCGTAAGGGCAGAGAAGACGTTTGAGTAATTTGTCTCGTTGCGTCGACGATTTCAATCGTGGAAAGACCCGATCCCGAAGCAGTTTGCCTACACCCGGGCAACGCGGAAGTGTAAGAGGGACAAACAATTAATCTAATGTGTTTGAGAGAGGAGTGAGGCGGAAAACTGGAGCAGACAATAAGGGACATTTTAGATTCGCAGTTTGTTTAGCCGAGTTGAACTTTAGTGGCCATTTCCGTTCGTAGGATTGACCGGAACAGGGTGGAGTTGTGTTTGAAGGCTTCTATCTTATTAATTCCAAACAAATTCTATTCATTAGCAAGCCAAGAAGACTACGCTTATCGTAAATATGTATAATGAATCTCAATCTCCGAATTTCATACGCTGTAAACGAAAGTTGCTTTAGTACTTTATTATTCGGTGAAATCTTTTTCATCGCAATTTCTATTTAACACGTAAATGACAGATAATTTGCAGAATTCAGCATTTAATGAAAACTTATTTGAAACCTTGTATACCTTGATATCTATTACCGTCGTGAAAACAAATCCAGGGACATTTTCCTAACTAGAGCATGGTTTAGCAGTTCTTTAATATCTTACAGAACCGAGACCTCTCGCAGTTCTCCTCTTAACGCAATTGCGAAGAATGTCCAGCGACTCGTGTTCCTCATTGGAAGAAATAGGTGTTACGAACGAGGTCATTCGCTTTATCAGTGAACTTAGAAAATCAAACCAAACAGCAGATTCAAATACAGAATGAAAATTTGAAAGTGGTATAGAACTACATTACCATAATTGATACTGAAGAACTAACTCATTGTCTTGGCAATTGGAACTGCTTACCTGAAACATAAAAAGAAATATAGGATATTATATAATGTGAGGGTTGACGCATAAGTCATGGCAACTATTTTATTTTGTGAAAATACGAGTACGGCTGGAAATATGACACATATACAACATGAAAGGACAAAGTATATACTAAGTACATGGACGTTTAAGGTAACACCAAAATTGTGTTTCTCATATTTAATAAGGTATTTGAAATCACAGGACTGGTTCCATGTTCCAAAGCATTTGAGCATATACTTGTATGAGCTCACAACATTCCGAAAGCATTACATACTCTTTCGAAAGAATTGATTACCACTCGTGCCACATCGGTCCTCATACACATTTATTTTGAAAAAAGAAAATAGTTGTCTTGACGTCTTCCCCAACACTGGTATATGATATGAAGAAGCTAAGTTACCCTGCAGCTGAACAAAAGCATCCGAAAATAACCAACATAGCACGAAAACACTATTTTTCATTTTTTCATTTGGGAACTTTAAGTATTTGGTTAAACATTTGCTTCTAGTTAAAACTGAGCGTGTGATGATATCCTTGCGATCTGTGTACGCATTTTTTGCAACACTAGTTCTTTAATAAATTAATTTACTGTTCATATTATATCAATAACGGATTTAAACCACAGAATGTGTTTGAAAATGTGTTGTACAACATATATAATTTGAAAAATAATATTATACTGTACTTAAATTAATTATTGAATGTGAGAATGTAGAGTCTCTTTTGATCGTTGAATTCTGTGATGACGAAATGTAAATATGTGAATGTAATTTACAGAATTTCAGAAACAACAATTTAACTTTTTCAATTTTTGAAGTTTGATCATGTTTAATGAAAACAGAGTATATGCCTTATTGTCCGGCAAAAATTAACAAAAATGGGCACAAAACAATTTAAAACTTCAAGAATGAGGACATTTTTTTACATGTTTATTTTATTGTCATTATTTCACTTAAAATTTCGCAGAAAGTAATCACGATTTTAAAAAAATGTATGACATAATTTAAATATCTAATTTTGAAGATCAGATATTATTAAGAAAATATTTAATTAAAAAAATGTAGTTGTTGGAGGATTGCAATGAATTTTACAAAAAATGTCAAAAATAGGGAGGTTTAATGAAAATCGGACCTGCGCCATTTTTATATGCATACATCGTCTTTTTTAACAAAGCAATTAAATAAATTATGAGCCATTTTTTGAGAAAATTTCGAAAATGTCTTTGGGGCTTTGTATAATGGATCCTCAAAAATAAAATTTCCGTTTAAATTTGACTGCCCGCGAGATCAGCCATATCGATCAGGGAATCAAGTAATACACAGAAAACTATTTGCATTTCAAACTGAAGGAAACGCATGCTCTATACATAATACGAATCAGTACTTCTTATTGAACTAATGCTATTAGTAGGATTGGGTTTTTCTGTTTTAATTTTAAAAGATTCTGGTATTCGTTCAGGTTTAAGGTTACTAACAGTGCATAAATTCTCTTCCGGCGTTTTTGGTGGAGCTTTTTGATTTGTGATTTCCTCATAAAACCGAAACGATTAGTATAAAACAAACACTTTAAATGTGGGTATTACTTAAAGTAATCTTTGTAACAAGATCGAAATCGATAGCACTCAGCTTCACAAAGAAGCAAGCTGCTAAAATAAATGTATCATACACATCAATTTTTATCGATTTCGAGTTGTTTGGTGGTTTAACGCTACGAAAAGCTTAATTTTGCATTCATGCAGTCCCAATAAATGTATGCAAAGTACATGCCGGAATTGTTTTTGCGGTTATGAACTCCCAAATACATCCAGTAAACACACTGATACCCTGTCAAAACAATCTCACTAATTCGATTTCTCTTCTCGACTTAACCGCCTCCCGTTCCGTTTTCTATTGTATAAGGGAACTTAAGGGAACACAAGAAACTTGACGCATCGTTAAGATTTAATTCACGAATTTTGTGTAACCGAGAAGACTTGGAAACCATTTCATACTTCAAAAACAAAAAAAAAATGTACAAAATTAGCTACAGAAATGCTGTAGATATTGGGACAATACTAGAATGAGTGCTACTATATGTTATAACACATCGTTTGGTTTGTAAGATATTCAGTTGCAATATCCTCACCATTTACAATGATTTATTCCGGTCCATTCAAAAAAAATAAAAATTTACGGATCACAACTTTGCGGACCGTATTCTCCTGATAGTTGTTGAACATTAGCAGAGGATAAAAAGTAAAGAGGACAAAATATCCCTGATGGTGTGGTAACTATAGATCACAATCATATCGCAGCTTAGATTTCAATGAATAAGTCCTTTTAAAATGTGTAAAGAAAGGGGTAATAAAATGAGAGAATCGGTAGAAAACGTAGTAAAATAAAATAAGCTGGACTTTATAAGAAGTAAATTTGAAGATAACTCCATATTAAAAATAGATAATAGAAGATATAGAGTTAATAGATTTATTATTTTGTTGCAAAAATTATAATTTTACGTTAGGCCATCTTGAAATAAGCTGATCGGGGTAAATAGCATTGAAATGAGATACATAATTTTGTTGTGTCGACTTGCGGCAAGCTATTCACTTTACAATAAATCGAAAGAAATGAACGAAAATATCTTCCAACGTTGAAACATTTCCAGTTCTCTTACTTAATCCTACAAATATTCCAGAATCTCCACCAGGGAGGAGACATTCGGTTCGTAGACCTGGGCGAAGGGAGGTCGATTCTCTCTTTGAATAATGCTCATCTCGTGGCACCCGCGCCCTCATTTGTAAGCCGTAAATCTGCAGCGCGGGGCCGCGAGACCTCTTCGAGGGGCGCGTGCCGAGAATTTTTAGTCTCCCAAATCGACGACCATCTGACGACGACGAGGTCGACGTTGACGTTGGAGTCTGCGGAACATGGACAAACACGGGGCAGCTAGGAGTGTGTTGTGGTTGCGAGTATTTGGTGGTTCCGTTGGCGTCAACCGCCGTGCGCATTGCTCTCGTCTCACTGCCGGGAGGTGGAGGTACTCCTCGCCGCTGGAGCGTGAGATCTGGCGCCGACCTATATTCCCGTTTGCGGGGGTTTCTCCCCCAGCAGAGCACCGTCCCAGCTCAGAGAACATTCAGGCTCTCAGTAACTGTGGCAGTGTAGTGTACGTATGCGTATATGATTATGTGTGTATATGCGTGGGTGTGGGTGCGTGAGTGTAAGTAGAGAGAGGTGGACAAAATAATGGAAGGGAAAATCCCGGCTATGACCCATTTATTAGGAGATGCTCCGGCATTCGCCTGGTATAGGCCGAAGAAACCATAGAAAAGATCGAGAACCCTGGAATGGATCGAAAAAACCTCCGTAAACAACAAATCAGAACATCCCGCTGCTAGAACTCTCCCCCACTCAGAAGCTGAAATGGTCGTAGCAACCACCTTTGGAACTCTAACACTAGGTTCTCGCGGACAGAAAAGCTGCAGTGTCAGCGGGCGTTGTCACTAAGCCAAGTGAGCCCTTGGAAGTGTTTTGGGGAATGGAAAAGCATTATATATATGTGATTTTGCTTCACCTCTAATTAATATAATTTGATGGTTTTGGACTAATACTTACCACAAGTAACTATAGTGTGTAATTATTAAGAGAAAATAACTCGATTGTGATGTTGATGAAACCTATGCATACATTTTATATAGCAATAGTGTTAAGTATAATTACTTTAGTACAACAATCAACACTCATTTGCAGCAACATGTATTATTAACACTAATTGACTGCAATTACTAGGTCGTTAGAATTATTATTAATTTCCGTAAATTCACATTGTTTTCTTTCCCTTCTTCTTCTTCTTCTTCTTCTTCTTCTTCTTCTTCTTCTTCTTCTTCTTCTTCTTCTTGGGTCATATCTTTGTCGGGCCTTATCTTTACCAACAAAATATATAACTTTGCTTTTCCTACTCAATTTGAAACTTTGAATGGATTAATATAAATATATGGGATACAGTATTTTTCCATTTATCTTCCAGTCGGAAGGCGCCCATACGATTCGAACCCGCAACCCAAGAGACGAGTGGCTGATGTTGCTGCTGCCAGCGGCAATAATTTCAATTTCAATTCGTTTTAGAGAGTGGTGAAATTAAAAACGGTTATATTCACATGAGGTTGTTACAAAACAGTGCAATACATTGTTTTGCTGCATATTAAATTATTTGATAACAAACTCTCAGCAAATTGTAATTATAGCTGACCAATAAATAACTCACCAATATCGTAATAAAAACATAATATTTTCAGGCTTTGCCATCTGCTGGGACAATTATTTCTTCAACCCCACTCATCGATTCATCTTAGAGAAAGCGAAAAGGTGTTTAAGGAATCACAATAGGCTCAAGAGGTTCATAGGTCTCATAGGTTCAAGAGGCTTTGTGATTGTGGTTGGTAGTGATTACTTGGGATGAAATCGGAATATAATGAGATCGGAGCGTAATGAGCAAACAGTTCCTGCAATCCAACAACACACAAACTTAACTAATTCCGTAATGGAACATGCACTCGTGCTCTAAATTTCAAATGGCACGTAAGTTCATAAAGGCCGTAGGCAGCGGTGCTTTAGCTGCAACTCAGATATCCCCGGTGTTAAGCAAAACTCTCCCGCGGGCGACGCTTCTATGGCCACGACGCGGGTTCCATTAAAGGAAATATATGTACTAGCACAGTGCCTTCGCTCCGCACTTATCTCCCCGGGCGGTGCTTCCGGGCGAAGTCGAAAGAACTCGAAGGGTGGGGGGGGGGTGGGGGGGTCTGGGGACCGCGAGCGCCGCGCCGCGAGGCCCCCAAGCGCCCCAGACGAACGTCTCTTTCACGGCGGCCTTCCATGCCAATTTATAGAGCAGGGAAGTAACCGCCACAATGAGAACAATGGAGGTTCGCAGGTTTTTGTTGGAGGGGTCAAGCGGGTTTGTTCGCAGCGTTGTGACCGCGTATTTCTATCGGCAGAAAAACAATAGTGAGGTGGTCAAAGGAATAAAGCTTATTGATTGTGATAAGGAACAAAGGAACATGCAAAAGTTCTTTATGTTGACAATGATATTGAACATTAAATTTTATATATATAAAATGTTAAAAGGGACATTTTTGCAGGAGGGATGGTGAGAAGTATATTTTATTTGAACCTAATGTTTTATCTACTTGTTCCACGAACCAACACATTTAATGTTGCATTTACATTTCCTTTTATTGTTATAGCAAACTGATAATTCTGTCATTTTTATTCCGATTTATTCTAATCGATAATAATTTGAAAACTATGCGCTTCACGCCCCGGTTGTCCAGCCTCTGAGGGGGCACGAGTTACGTTTCATCCGGCATAATCTACCAAACGAGACCGTATTGGACATTCTACTACATTGGGTTCCCCTCCAAAATGTAATGCAATAAGACACGTGGTCTAAAACGTTCGAAGTTGTGTTTATTTATACAGATATTTTCACTTTAAATACAATGATTTAATCTTTGCACGGCTCGAAATGATAGTGAAGAGTGAAAGGATGAGACACACATACAGACATACACAAATGCGCTTCGGGCATGGGTGTGACTGAAACCTGCGATCCTACCTTCACATATCACTACGGCACTGCTGCTTTAGTGATCTCGGCTATTCGGACGGCAATTATTATTATTATTATTATTATTATTATTATTATTATTATTATTATTATTATTATTATTTTGCTCAGGAATAGGCCGGCTTTGACCACGCGAGCATAGACCCTGCTTTTACATGGAGAACTCAGTACCATTATCTTGGCGGTAGGTGCTTGAAACTTTATCAAAGGATCAGCATTTAGCTGGATCCGACTTTTATGACGCAGGGTTGGTAGCCCTGGGAGTCATCATTATCATCATCATCATCATCATCATTATTGTTATTAACATTGTTATTGTTACTATTATTGTTATTATAGGTTTTATTATTATTATTATTATTATTATTATTATTATTATTATTATTATTATTATACCACCACTTCTTCACCGTCTGATATTTTGATGAGCCCGCAAACGTCGGCAGATGATGTATGTTGCAGGGTTAATACACGAAAAGCCGCTGCTCCACATCCTCACCGCCGCGGCGCCGCCTCGCACTCGCCTGTTTCTAGTAACGCAATTCCTCGCGTGAACGCGGCGCCGCGAGCGCTGCTGTCGACGGGGCCCCGCCCGCACTCCAACCACCGGCGACACAATTTCCAAAGCGGCGCCGCCCCCACCCCAGCCCCCGCCGCAGCCGCCGTCGCCTCGCGCCTTAGAAACCCCTCCAACCCAACCCTTCACTGCCACCATCGCTCCCACCTCCACAGCCTGCGCTCCTCCGCGGTCGCCTTCTCACCCTCCTGCCTCCTCGCCTTCCAATCCCACCCTTCACGTCATGAGCCGCTTTCCCCTCAACCACCTGCCACGCATTGTCTGTCCTGTCACCGGTTCACTCCACCACAGCTCAGAAACACGACACATTCATCGCATTGGAAACACGAAAATGCCATTAACTGGTTGGTAAATATAAAATCAGATTCAGAGATATTAAATTCAACAGAATTACTCCACTGACGCAGTACGATTTACCGCATTCAATTAACTGAAAATCAACATTGTTCAGCATTAGGTGAACAAGTATTCTGAAGTTCAAGTAGTAACATAATAATGAAATCCATTACATAAATACAAGCTAAATCGTAAACGTCTTGGCAATTTTGAGCTGGGCAAATATGCAACTTTCTCGTGGATTAATAAATCCTTGAAGTTTGTGGCGACAAATTGATGGTATCCTTAACACAGAATGAAAAGTAATGGATGAGAGAATATCACTTCTACTAAATAATTAAATACGCTTTTAGTAGGTCTAAATACAATGTGTCCTTCTTTTGGACGAATAGATAAAATAATATGATTACGCTCAATTCTGGCGTACATGAAAGAGGATCATACAATATTCTAGAAATACATGGTATCAAATCACGCCCGAACGAAGATTCTTTCATTAAATCGAGTGAAAAAGCATTTGACATACGACACTGCGTATATCACTGACCATTCCATAAACGAAGTTATCAGGGATCGCAATTTCGTTTTTGAACTTCGATAAATCGGTATAATTATATATTGTAAATCATTTACCCGAAAACACAATATATCGGATGAAAGTATTAATATGTACCTACATATAGATTAACGATACCTTTAATTTCGTGCTTTGCAGAAGAAACTGCAATGAATGTTTTATAATAAGCGAGAAATTTTCATGAAAACTCGCGATTTTAATTCAGGTTTCGTGACCATAAATATTAACGAGTAGAGTGGGGTTGGTGGTTGACCAACCGCTTATCTGTCATCTGCCACAATACAGTGACAAGGCGATTATGCCTCCAATGGAATCAGGCCATGCTCTTATACCTCTCGATGTTAAGCTACAAAAGTTGAATAAAATTGTCAATTCATGCTGATGATTCGACCACAAAATTAAGTTATTTGAAAAATACAATTTCATGATCGTTTAGCTGTCTATATTTCTAAAAGTGCCAGACACAAACCTGTCGATAAAAATCGCCGGATTTTTTTAGCAAACCTTTAATGTTTATAAATTAGCCATATATCATTGACACCCGCACTCCAGCCGCGACGGTGGCCATTCTTTAATTAAATCGAGCGTAATTCGCGTTTGATAAACGACGGATCGAACCGCGCCCCCGCCCTCCGCGGCCGCTTCCGTTTCCGCGGCCGCTGCCAGCCACCTCCGCCCCCGCGGGCCCCGCGTCCAGCGCCGGCGCCCGGCGCCCGCGGGCGAGGCCAGGCCAGGCGAGGCGAGGCGAGGCGAGGCGCCTCCGCAGTATCGAGCGGCGCCAGAGGGGGCGCGGCCCACACGCGACGCCGCCCCCGCCGCCACCCCGTCTCACCGGCAACCACAGGCCCTGCTCTTTCGACACCACTCCCCGCTTCCCTCACCCTCTGCCCATCCCCCTCCTCGCCCCACTCCACCCCCACCCGTACCCGTACCATTCCTAGTCCGTCACGTCTCCATCCCAACCAGCCCCCATCTCGACCCTTCCCTACCCCGTTCCGTCCCCATTCCCAACTACTGACCTCCGCCCACTTCAGCCCGCCTCCTCCCGCCTGCACCAGCCTGTCACCTCTCGTCCTCCAATCCCAGACGCCGACGCGCCGTTTCCCGCCGGCCCCGCCCCGCTTCACTCGCCCTTTCGACGCCCTAGGCACACCTTCGCACCGGGCCCTGGGGGGGGGGGCGCTCAAGCTGCGGTTCGAGCGCGAATAGCGGAGGAGTAGAAACTGCACCGGAGACGCCCGAAGCACTGCGCGGAAGGGAATTATTACGATCAAAGCGAAGGGGTACGAAGTGTGGGGAAGTGGCGTGAAGTAAAAAGAACTGCTGGAGCTTTTACTCGCACAAAGAAAACTGGCACATTTAAATGTGGGGGAGTAAAATGTAGTACGCCTATCAACGATAATTCTTTTCATAAACAATACTGATTACTGTTACGAAAAAATAATTAATCTGTGCGTAGGCTTTCGTTCTCCGAGACAATAGTATTTGGCTGTCCGGGAGACGCCTGCCCTAAGCATAGTGCCTAACTTTCTACCTGTCTTTTATTGCCTCCTTTCTCAGAGCGAAATGTATTTCGCCTTGATGAATGCCGCAGTAAATCTGCCAAAACGTTGTCAATTATGTGAAGGACGTGATGTCTCCTGAACAGCCAAGTATCGATTAACCTGTGCCTGTTGCGATTATTTGCAATTTCTGCTGACATCAATATTAAGATATTTGAAAAATAAATTATTATTTACGAAACAAACTAATTTTTAAAAACCGTTCATAACTATGAAGAAAGGAAACTAAATTCATTGTTCCAGCCATGAACATTTTTAGGGCCTTTAATTCCTCTTATACGACCCTCCAAGTCAACTCCAAACGTAAACCCGAATTAACTTCATATCACGTTAGTTATTTTGTGTCCATCAAATACACTGTACGGTTGCTAGTATTGGGGAGAGAAAGAGAGAGAGAGAGAGAGAGAGAGAGAGAGAGAGAGAGAGAGAGAGAGAGAGAGAGAGAGAAAATAAAGAGAGAGAAAGATAGAAAAAGAAAGAGAGAGAAAGATAAAGAGAGAGAAAGATAAAGAGAGAGAAAGAGAGAGCTGTTATTTGATAGTGAAGAAGTACGTGGAATAGTGAAGAATTATTTAACCAGTTTTCTTAAAAATTGCCGATAAACTGCGTCAAGTTTACACCAATGGTGATTAAATTACCTTTTACTAAATGCAGACAAAAACAGTCCTTAAAAAAAACCAATATAACCCTACATTTCAACTTTTAAATTAAATCTTCGTCTACTAGGAGCGTCTCACATAATCAGTGTAATTAACTTTGCGCTAACTGACCACAGGAAATGTGGAAATGTTTTCCTTCGAAGTAATTTAAAGAAGTGACGTGGTGGCGCTGTAACTTGAGTAACAGAATTTAGCGGGTTAAATAGGAATGCAACCGCATTTGTTTCGAGTGCAATCTCTGAATGCATTTATAAACCTTTTTAGTTTTCGTTTGTTATCAACTTGTTGAAACTTGTTCTTCGTTTGTTACAACCTCTGAGAACAACATTTTGTATAAAGCGTGACGCCGTTTAAAAGCTGTATTTCCCTTTCGTTCGTGCCTAACAATACAAATTACATCAGTCACTTTTTTCAAAAAGCCACTTGGGGTGTCCCATTTGCGCATAATAGAAAATAATCCCTTCTGTGCAATCTGCAATGCGAGTCTTCTCCCAGAAACAGAGAAGAAGAAAAATGTGATATTACATAATATTGGGTCAAAGAAAATTTGGGATCTGCTAATGTAAAGAAAGTGCTCGAATTAATATAAATGGAAAATAAAAAATGGAAAAACCTGAAATATTTCTTCTCACACATGTGACTTGAAGAAAATAGAAGAAAAATAAGAAGAGGCGGAAAATAAAGAAGAAAAAGGATAATAAGAAAAAGAAAAGATGAAGACGAAAAGGTCGAGAACAAAAGTTAGAGTATTGGGCTCCGCCGTCAAAGTCAAAAGCCGGATTTCGTATCCACTTAACGAATCATGTATTTTGCGTATGACGCCTGGGTACAGCATGAGAGTTCTGCATACAGCATCATATGAGTTCCGTTAGCTGGTTTGATAAATAAATTAGCTTCGCCATAGTTTTAATTTTCTATGACAGTTATTATTCTTTTTCAATAATTCTTCTGCAACACAAATCTCTTATTCCACATTTCAACTGGAATACGTCGGGTTCAACAAACGGGCGGTGGTCTGATAATCACCGTCTGGGAGCCCATCGACCTTACACTGGCCCTGAAAGGACACCCCAATTATCAAGTTTCAACTGTCCTCTGCGTCAGATGGGTATTGGTCGCCGGACGTGGCTGGCTCATGCGAAAAGGATTCTGCTGTACCTGTGACCTCCTGGCGCCATTCTACACCGCCCTATTTGCAGGAGCTCCCCCACCCCGCTGCGGCCTGTTTGCTCTCCACAGCCCCCGCCGATGCTCCCTCACGGTACGTACCCCTCCTTTTGCTCTCCCCCTTCGTTCTGAACGACCTCTGGGTTCAATTCCCGTATGAAGTCTCATTTTAGTAACCGAATCCTAGTAGTGTCGTAACACGGATTTTTCTGGTGGTGGGTGGGTGTAGTGTCCAAGCCACTTAGTTTTGTTATACAAATATTTTTCATGTTGAATCTAATTTTAAAAAATAATGATATATAGAGTTTTTGTAATCGATATAATATTGAAAATCGATTTCGAGATTTCAACGTAAATACACGTCTTGGAGTCTTCTGATACCGAAAAAGTGTTTTATTCGAAACATCTGTCCGTCCGCCAGTCCGTCCTTCTGTCAGTCTGAACACCATTAGAGCGTACACAATACGTACGATTGTTTTCCAAAATGAATATTCTACAGTCGATCTGGCTCCACACGAAGCGCCGCGATTTTGAATAACTCTTCTTCAAAATTTCGGTGTTCTTTACATTTATTTGAAAAATTTCTCATGTCGTTAATACGCTCATTACCAGCAATTCGTAAACACTATTTATACGTGACTTGAAATGCAGCACATAATTTGTAATGAAGTTTTTTCGAAAACTCAAAATTAGCTTGCGCCTTTTTCTTGAAAACAGCTCTTAATTTTTCAAAGAAAATTGCCATTTATGACGAGGTTTTACTGATCTTTAATATTCTAAAAATAATTTTTCCTTCTACTATTCGGAAACCGAAAAATGAAGATAATTTAAAAAATGTATTTTGAATTTTATAGGTGGCAGCTGGCAAGAGTATGAATGCCCAGAATGGCCAGAACTTTATTTTAATTGTTGAGAATCGAAGCGTAGTCTCATGACAACGTTTTGTAATTTGTGGTCGGAAGAGGTGGAATTTTAAATGAAAAAGTGTTGCAAAACATTACATTGGGAGATGCGAGACTTAGTACATACAAATATGGAATTACATATCAAATTATCGGATAAAGCGCACTCAAACATGTGTTCAATATTCCCAGATGATGTGCAGACGAACAAAAACAGGAATTCTCATAAATCTTTTTTTAAGTTTTTTATATTCTTAGGGTCAAGATAAAATAACGTTTTCCGACTCTTCAGAAGATTTTCTTCAGAGCAGTTTCCTTGAATTAAAATTATATAGTCTTCAATTTTGTTTTAGAAAGCAGTGTAAACTACCGCAGGCTTGACGTTTCATGTTACTTGATATCATTATTTGGTCGAAATGATAACGTTATGTTGCATTGTAACGTCATGAACCGTAAGGCATAAGTAAGAACCGTAAGACCGTAAGTACAGGGCTAGATTTATTTCTACTTCCATGTTACTTGTTTTTTATTTCCAAACATTTCACTGACTATGACAAAACAGACCAATTACTCTGAATCTACAAAGACAGAGTTGTAACGAGGCCTTCGAAGTGGTTTGACAATAGATTCACAAAACCTTCCACATGAGTGGTCCCCTCCGCCGTTTTAAACGAGTACCCCCTGTTTTAAAGTGTCCATCATTTCACTCAATCACGGAGAGCTCGATACCACATGTTTGCCGCGTTACGTTCCGTCTCCCTTCGCCCGTTCGTTGCCCAGACCCCTATCCATTTCCCCTTCCACTCCGACAGTCGCTCGTAGCTCCTGCGCACCTGCCACGCCCTTACTTCGCCCCGCCAGCCGCTGCCCTCTTCGCCCCCGCCCCTGCCAGCGGTGCTGACGCGGCCGCGCCATAACTCGCCCAGCACTCGCTCGCCTGCATCGCTCGCCCCCCTCCCCCCTCCGGGCGGGTTGGGGGGGGGGGCGAGAGGGAGAGGGCACTTGTACGCGCCCTTCCGCGCACCGCTCCGCTGGCGCCAACGCACCTGCGCTCCCGACGCACTCCTGCCCGCCGCCATTGCCTCGAGCTCTCCCACCATTCACAACAATATTATTGATAATAACATCAATACTATACCTAATTCACAACTAAACATTTTAGGTGTCTGTGTTACATCGAAGATCATGATCTTCAGATAGCACCGAACTTCCTAATAAATATATCTAATGTCTGCGGTGGCCTGTACAATACTCTGTGCTAAATATGAGCCGTTCCCACTGCCAGAATGTCTTATTTTCTAATTTTTTGAAATACTCGAGAGTTTTGGCAATTTCTTAAATAAATTATATTATTTATCAACATCTAATCATCTAAATCATCATCTTTATTATTATTATTATTATTATTATTATTATTATTATTATTATTTTGGAATGTTCGATATTAAGGAGGCTTTTAATGAATCCGTTTTCGAAAATCACCAAATTCCTTCTATATACGTCGAAGAATACTTTCACAGTATCCATTGAATCTGCTGCGCAAATCTTTCCGGGCGTAGCAGTTGGCCAAGATAGTCTCCCACCACTTCATGAGTGAGGAGTTGTTGTGTATTTATGGAAGGAGCGCGATGTTGGCCGCGACGGGGGGGGGGGGGCTCGTTTCCCAAAACGCCTCTCCAAGGTGTGAGCGTTGGACGCCTGTATCGGTATCTGCTGTTAAGCATCGGTCCGTCGGATCGCTTATGAGTTCATGCAGCCAGCTCAGTTCCCATTGTAGTACAGTGGTGGTGATCCTTTTAATACATGATACCATTTCCCTGCACACAGCTTGGCTGCATGGGAAAATTGGCGAGCCTTGGAAGTTTGAAGTCGCTTGATGTGTGACATTATTAATTAAAAAAAACAAAAACTTCAACGCCATTACAACCGCAAGCATAAGGATGATTGCAATCTTTTTCAGGGAGATGATCGGAGGACAAACGCTTAATGACGTTGACGACTCTATGGTGGAAGATGGTGACGATTCTCGTTTTACATCGTAGAAAACTTCTTGATATCAACTGTATAATGTACCAAGGTCCTGAATTGTCCTACCAATCTAGGTCATGACTTCTTACGCTATCTGAAATCCGCCATCTATTCAGATGAGGTGCTACCCCGGTGTCACGCCACTTGCAATTTCAATGAGTTGAAAATTGCCCATATGATATGCAAATAATTGCAAAATTTCATAGGAGCTTTTCTCATAGAAAGAGTTAGTGTTCAATCAGTGCCTGTTTACTCAATA
Source organism: Gryllus bimaculatus (assembly GCA_017312745.1). Classification (NCBI taxonomy): domain Eukaryota; kingdom Metazoa; phylum Arthropoda; class Insecta; order Orthoptera; family Gryllidae; genus Gryllus; species Gryllus bimaculatus. The sequence continues at coordinate 4,555,010 of BOPP01000089.1, forward strand.
TTGACCAGGCCACCTCATAACTCGCAAAATGTGACCTTCACTTTGCTGCAGACGAACCACTTAACTGTTCCTCGCATGGAGGGGAAAGCAAAGAAAAAGTTGTGGGTGTGAGAATCACATGCACTTAAATTATGAAAAAATAGTATTCCATATTTTATTTTAAAAATAGTATTCCATATTTCATTTTAAAAATAAATCTGAAAATGTGTACTTTTGGCTTTAAAGGTATATTTTGCATGAATCAAATGAATGTAGACTCGAATGAAGAATTTACTTAGAACACAATTACAGCCACTGCATCAATCCGCCTTCCTCAACACGATATTTTCATTTTCAATTCATATTTTGCACTTCACTCTCCACTTTAATCTGCGTCAACAATTTTACATTTATTTTTATCACATCTCGCTACTTTTATGTAATAGTTTTATGTAATAATTCAAACAATTCATTACGTTCACAACTCAAAATTTCTATTTTCTCTTCCAAAACTCTTATGTCTCTGGTTTTGTCTCTTCGCAGCGATCCATTTTTACTGTCACAGCTGTCTCTGCCGATTTAGTGGATGGAACTAATGGTTCTTCTACGGGCAAAGTTTGCCTTTTCTTTGTCTGGAGACTTCGTCGCCGAGGATAGGTTTCCTTTATCTTTTTGGACAAGAAGAAGTTGAAGCCTTTGTGAATAGTCTGAAAACCTGCCTCAAGTGATCAATAGAAAAGAGAATTTGTGTTTTGAATTTGATTTAGATGTTGAATTAATCATATAGTTTACATACTGTTGTGGCGGTACATTGTTAGGTTTTAGGTACTCACTATCGGTGCAATTTGAAAAAAAGCTGTAATGTTGATCGGAATACTGCGTTTGAAATGTAGATAGATACTATTTTTTGTTTGCTTTAAGTTTCCTACAAGATCGACAAAATTTAATATAACGTACTGGCATGTGATATCTGTGAGAGTTTACGAGTATAATACAGAATTCTTTGGCCGAAAATAACAGCTTCCCAAAATTACATTGTGTATGAACATATGATGTATTTTGAATTTCAGATATCTAACTGATAAGACAATATAATGATTTCAATTTCTCAACTACAACTGCGTGCACTGCTGTACAAAGCAAGCCAGAATGTGCGCTCGTTCAGTCACAGCTTAACCATCAAATAACATAATATTGTCCAAATTTCAAAACGTTAAAATTCACTGTTCAGAATATAAAAGTAGTAATTTAATAAAATTACTCTATTACTCTAAATGTACAAATCAAAATTAGTTGGAGTTAACAAGGAAATATTTTCGATTTTCCATTAAAAAATAAAATGGAGAATTACTTCTTGAAATTTCACCGTCATATTCTGAGATAAAAAAGTGCCAACGGAATTTATTGAATTGATCTAAATAAATAGATAAATTTGAAAACAGGAAACTACTCGCACGATTATTGCAACTACATTACTTGCATTATTTCTATCAAACCAAAGTTATTACTCAACTCTTGGTTGTTCTGGAAATGGAGGTAATGTAGGGTTCCTTACAATCACTCAAATATAAGAAAATATTTTGACAATATTACATGATATTACTAGTAATTAATTATTTTTTTAGAACTTCTCTACTTACCTTTATTGCTATCAATTTGAATTTACTTCATTTTCTATTTTATTATGATCAATTTAATTTTTTTCACATTGCATTCAATAAAGTACAAATGATTCTTATCTTGAGTTTCGTGTGATAACTTATGGATGAAAATTGGATTGATATTTTCTGCTACGTATTAATTTGTTGCTATTAGACACAATCGTGAATTCCAAATTATGCAGAGGAAATTTAAGCAAATGTTTTGTTTATTACAATTCTACCATTTCTCCAGCATAAGTTAATAATTGTTTACAGACTTACCCGATTGAAATATTCAATGTATATTTAAAGAGCGCCATTTTCATCTCCCTCGCGCGCCAGATAAGTCAGCCGACAAACGCGGAGGAAGACTAGACGCTGACTAAGCCCCTGCCAGTGCACTGCTAAGTAAGTGGTGACACTCAGATCCGCTGATGAAACCGAGGAGGAAACCGCTGTCACAAGGTGTGACGCCTGTCTGGATCAGCATCGGAATTTCCCGCTCAGACACAACCGACGAGAAAAGCTTTAAAGAACTCTGTAGTGATGGTTTGGGTTAATGTCGTCTGATCGTGATTAAATACACTCAGTGAAATGGTTGAACTTGATATTTCAATAATTCAAAAAGGTACAAACCGATATTTGAGAATAAAAAAAAAGAATTTAAGGACTAGATTTACTACTTAGTTGTGGCTAGTTTTCGCCTTTAACTTTAATGGTAAAAAGTAAGAATTTTAATGCGGACTAAAAAGACTGGAATAGATAACTTACTAAAGATTTTTTATTAATAAGCATTTCTAAAGAATTGGCAATCTTCTAGTTTTTCGTTGTTTCTCACATAGCATATAAATTACGCAATGACAAAATAAGTCAAGGATACACATGTTCATGTTCATGTCCATTAATCATTTCCTGTTTGCCGCTTTCAAGAATATTATTAGGTCGCATTGTGTACTGATTATTTAGAAGAACATTTCTCTACTCCCTAACAATGAGTTCTGTTAGATGACTGTTATATACATATACAGTTTTTAAATTGTTCTATAAATAAAAAAAAACATTGCTTATAAGATGGGATATAAATTAAAAGAACTTGCCTATCAGTTATAGTGGGGCCTAGAGTACCCGAAAAGAGTTATAACTTTTCTTCACAAATCTAACCAGATGACAGCTTGTCAATTCAACAATCGTATAATTTAATTAATATATACTTTTACACTTTACGAATTATTTACAAAAGTTGCGAAATATTACGTAGATGAATGGGGAGAGATTAGAGAAACTGTAGCGAGAAGATTTATGCATCGCCTTCTGTGTTCTCATCAGACGAGAGAGTACTGGGGAAAAGCGACACATAATTGACAAAGATTATTACTTTGCTGTTAGAATCAATGAGTATTGAAGAGAATGTCAAGGTTACATAAGTCTGGACGAAAATAAACCTTCTCTTTTCGAAATTCATGCTTTCTGCTTTTTTGTTCCGCGTCTCAGAGCGTTGGTTCAACAACAAAAAAAAAAAAAACTATACGAAAATTTGCTTGCTGCCAACGAACCACAAACTTTAAATGTGCCGCAATACGCGTATTACTTAGCTTCTCGGCAAGATCGCTACAAAAATGGTCGTGGCTCCTCTTATTTTCAAACAATGCAAGCTCATCGTATCTGATGGGGGAAAAATTGAACTTCGGGAAATCTGACATTGATCAAGTCTTTCGTCGCAGCCGCCCAGGAGGTGATGCAACATATTAGTGATTTTTCGGAGCAGTTGGAAATCTATTTCAAAGAGCTTCGTACAAATATGAGTATTAGGTCAATTGGGAAAGAATTCGCGCGATTTGTTTGAGAAAAATTAGATCTTCAAAGCAGAAAGTGCGAAATGAATATATTTTTTTCTTAAATGCCTTCAAGAGAAGCGAAACTGAGCTGTTCGAAGCGTGGCGCCAAATTTGAATTTATTTCGCGGCCCATACACCAACTAAAGTTCTAAAGATATTTAAAATATATTTTGCCGTTTCGGAGACTCCTCCAGCCCAGTGAAAATCCAAAACAATTTTGTTAGAATGCAGATTTTTGCTTCGCTCTTTTAATTATTTGTTTTGCCAACGGTCAACATCCCCAATCTACTGCAAAAGATCGTAACAGTGTTTTGAGAGTGATATCAAACACTTATGACAAACTTTTCTGTAGATTCCAAAACACAAAATTAATGTGAAATAGGTACTTCATAGCTTAGAATATTAAGAAAAAATAAAACATGTGGATATCAATAACATATATTTAATTTTATAGTCATTCTACGAACTACAAAAGTCATTTAAACAGGAAATCTTCAAACGTATCATTCAGAAATTTAGATTAACATTATTCAATCGTTTGGAAGGATTTTCGTCCGCAGTGGAAACAATGCTATAACAAATGTTTCGTACATTTTACCCACTTTTGCCAGTTACAACAACAGAGACCCACCAATTACATCTTAACCATATTTAAATATTGTATTTTAAGCCTGTAAGATTCCTTGAGGTCTAAAGCCTCTCACAAAAGCGGGTATGTGACTTAGTACACTTAGTTTCAAAACTAGTATGTTTACAGTACAGAGTATGGAACATTATAGGTCTTAAATGACAGTATTTAATATACATTAACTTAGTGTTCTGTATTAACTAGGTGATAAAGCCACTAGGTAAAAAAGGTGATAAAGCCACAAGAAGACATCTGATAGTTTCTTGTATATTCAGTACACAACACAGGCAAAAACAAAACAAAATTATTGGATTACGCAATTTTGAAACCTGTTTGTTTATTGCTTTTTTTCATTACCCTTTCCATCATTACAGTTTCGGTTCCCGTGTATGGCATATCAGTTCCCAGCGCTTCTCATTTCCGCCGCCTCTACGGGGGCTCCGGCTGGCCGAGTTGCCGTCACTCTCCGGTCTCGCTTTGCCACCCGCAGCGCGGCATTCACGAACATTGGCCTGGCGGCGGCGCGGGCGGAATGGAGGGCGAGCGGCGGAGGGCGAGCGGCGGAGGGCGTGCGGCGGAGGGCGAGCGGCGGAGGGCGAGCGGCGGAGGGCGAGCGGCGGAGGGCGAGCGGCGAGCGTTGGAGGGAGAGCATTGGAGGGCGAGCGGAGAGAATTAAGCGGGTGTCTGATCGCAGGGTTTGCCCCCGCCCTCCGCTGCCTCTGAATTGGCCGCTTAGTACTTCCGACGCACGCGACATTAGCTAAATTAAAAATTCCTCTCGTCTTAGCTCGACTTGTTACTAGCGCCCTGCTGGCAACCATTCGCCTCTCGTGTTTCTTTTTCCGAAGGGAAGGAAATCATTTAGCTCGAGAAAATTTCCGTCTTTTCATTAAGCAGAGTTCTTTGTTTTGAAATAAAAGAATACGAGCTATTACTTACGAAATTGAGAATATAAACAATGTTCAGTTTCGAAATTAAGCGCCGTTCTGCTTAAAAATCAGAAAGATGTGCAACTTTCATTTCTTTCTTTACAATAAATACTTTTAGTTTCTTGAAAGAAGAGAAGTAATATGATTTATATTTAAGCAAGCAACAACACTTTATTTATAAGTATATATGTGGCAGATTCATCACTTCTTGTTATGACGATTTTTTAAAAAATACATAAATAATATATTACACAGCATATACATAGGACCTACCTAAACTGTAAACGGCGCTTATTATTATCACGATTTTTGTCATTATTTGGTTAATATTATTAAATGTATTATGAAGTTCAACTCGAACTGGCATTATAGCATAAAGAAACCGACGCGTATTGAGATCAGAATACATTTTGTTTAATTATTATTTTGAAACATTTCAATTACGCACAGTATTTGAGTCCTAATAGGTCGCGGCTAGCGAAATAACTAGCAGATACTGTTTGAATCTCGTATAAATAAATCCTGGCAGTCGACCACAGAATGGGACAGAAAATGAATTTCGGGAATGGTAGTTTTACATATGGACAAAACCCGTGGAAACACTTCGGGTCGAAAATGCCTTGGCCCGAAAAGTTGATGGCGATGGAAACCCTTGCCTGCCGATGCGCCATCTAACGAAGTTTTTCAAAAGTGCGGTCTTTAGATGGAACTATTAAGATTAAACTAATTTTATTGGAGAGCTTATAAAATAATTAAACGTTCATTGAGAGGCAGATAGTAATAGTAGACTTCTTTGATTCCTGCCTATGAAACGGAATTGACCTGACGTTTTGTATACTTAATGTTGCTTTCAAGTTTCGTCTGTATAAAATGTATTGTTATAAGAAGAGAGATAGAGACAGCGAATGGACGGCCCAGGGTCAACATGTTGTTCCAGTACACAGGGAGCAGCGAGTTCGATTCCCAGTATGCGTAGATACTTTCATCCTCTCTAAATTGCCATAAAAACTACTAAAACAACATTCTACATTTGTCTTGCCAATATTATACATAAAGCTGCCAAAATTCGCGTTCACGAACAAATCAATTATTACGTTTCCATAGCGGTACATATACATACTTTCAAGTGGCTGCTGCGACAACATGGAGAATAGTAATTTGATTAACTATATTTAGCACTGAACACTTGCACAGATAGTGAAGTTACATTTATGGCCACAAGCAACACAATCTCTGCATTTGCTTAAAGGATCATATCGACCAAGAAGCTGAGGTACAATACTTATTTCAGGTTGTTTATAATTATACAGTCAAAAAAATAATACACTAAATAGCATTCTTAAAACTAATATTACTCACCTTTTTGATGGTCTGTGTAGTATCTAATTGTATAGAAACAGTATGCAGCAGAGAAGATTTTTCTTAGGTCTTAAACTTGTGTATCGATTCAATCATTAATGTCATCTGGCAAGGTGATGTAAAATAATATATTGCATGTGAATTTTTGTAGTAAGTGTTGTACTGCTACCTGATGAATATGATTACCACGTTGAATGTTATTAATAGATATCGCGGTTGCTAAAAAATATATTCCCACCCTTCAGTGAGTCACTTTTGACACAATCCAAAAAATTCGTAATTGAAGTGACAAGGTAATTGTAAAATGCTTAATTAATAAAGAGGCATACAAGAATCACGTGGTTTATATTTTGTTTATTATTTGGACAATTATTTTTTGAAAACTTAAAAGTCTGAGAGCTATAAGATGAATTTCTCCAGAATACTTTGCCATATCTCAAACGGGAATGAACATTTGCGAAATATACACAACAAGCAGTATGAAGGCTGACTAAATTTGAAATAATTCGGAACGAATGAACTTAATTTTGTGTTCAATTCCTTTAAATAGACGTTTCATTTGAGGTTGACTGAATTGAGAAACCTAAAAATGTTGATACTTTAACATCAGTCTATAGCACATCGTCCTTTTTCAATTGAGTACAGAAATGTTTATTAGGGATGGAAAACTGAATTGAAATAGTTTTTATCATTTGCTATTAATTTGTTATTACGTAACCAATTTGAAAATATAATAATGTTATATATTTATGGCTTCTTTGCAAATAATATTCGTATCATTGGCAAAGAGAATTTTTCTTTGGTTTCGTATCGTCTAGGGCGTATTGTTTCCATACTCTAAGAAGATAGTAGGACCCAACAGGACGAAAACTCACCTAAACCTGACGAATACTTATTTTTTAGTATACCGATTATTTTGAGAATTTCATAAGAAGTTTTGGAAACTAATATCATGCCTAAATTTTTGGTGGGAACGTGGGAATTTTGTTGCTGAAAACCCACAGTGAAATCAACAGCAACTATTGGTTGAAGTGTCTGGCCACTCCTGCTGGACCGTTTACGTCTCTGCGGTTATGTTTTGAAACAACATTATTTGCAAGGTTTCTGGTTGATGTCATAATTTTAACACAATTATATAACAAATAATTATATTATTTGTTTTGTTATTCGAGTTCGAAATATCCTGATCGTGTTTCACGATTTTAGCCTGACTTATAACTTTTCTTAACATTCTTTTCTTAGCTTTCTTAACATACATTTCAATAGCTTTCATTTTCATTAAGTAATATCATATTAGAGTATTTCATCTATTGTTATCAATCGGTTCATGTTATCATATTATGTGCTTCGGAGTGATAACAGTAAGTGGTGTCCATTATATTGAAACTTGTATGTGTAAAGTTAATTACGCTTAAGATGATCTTCACAATTAAGATGATCTTCACAATTAAGATGATTCGTTTTACTTCAACGCGTGATGTGAGTTCCTGTAGTGTGTTGTGAATGCTGTCCACTGTTTTCATCGCTTTCGGATATAAAAGTCCGGCAGACTGCAGTACTGCAAAGAGAATTCCATACCAACTTGCACCGAAGCCACTTGAAAGATCCTAGGGTTCAGCGTTTCCAAGGTTTTATTTCCCGCCGCCCTTTAAAATAAAAGACAGCCGGGAGCTTAACCGCGGTATATTTTGCTCGAGTTCTTGATATTGGCTGTCGGATTAGCCTCGAAGTTGTTTGCGTAATGGAGTTAGACTTTACATGCACTTTGGAAATTGAATTTTGAATGTTGTTACCTTAATTTGAGTTTGTTTATTCAATTGCGCTGGGAGAAAGAAATACACAGCATTTCACGCCAAACTTGATTCGTTTCATCTAAGTTTTTTTTTCATTCAATTTCCATTAAATATACGATTTTAAATATAATAATTTTAGAGTATCTTCTAGCTTTTTAGGCTTTCTCTTTGCTATTGTACCAGTGGCGGAGTTTTTAGGCAGTCTTTGCTATCGTACCACACAACATTCACAGATGATGTTCTCCCACAGCCCAAAATATGAGAAGTTGCTAAACTGAAAATGTCTTACTTTATTTCATTGTTTATTATATTTAGATATGGTAGATTTAGTAATAGCTACAAATGCGAAACTTTACTAAACGCTGAAAAAAATGTGTAATGTATATTTGACGGTCGGTGCAATATATTTCTGAAGGTTTTCAATCTGTGATAAAATGCGAAATCACGTCAAAAAAGCGAAATGGTCATCAATCAGTGATATAAAATCTAAATTTGATTTTATGGTTTTCTTTCCGTTCGATCTCCAACTAGGGTTGCGACATCGACAACAACACATCGATGTTTGGACACATTTAATTTGAAAGTGGCAGTTTTTATTAATTTATAATTAAGATTTAATTTACGTAAACTAAAAAATAAAAAGAACAATTAAAAAAACTGATTCCGGAGGGTCTCCGCTTCCTCAATTCGCGGAATGGAGAAGGCCAGGAAGAAGAGGAAGGCCACAAGTCTGCGGCGCACGCCTCACGTTTTACGCTTCTGGCGCTTTTGTATTCGTTGAAGTACACGAATGGGGAAATATTAAATTAATTTCCCTTTTTCCTGTTTTTAAGGGGAAATCATGAAAATATTATTTCTAACTCAAAGTGTTTTCCCTTAATAACAATTTCCTCAACAAATACTACAAAATGCTCAATCTTAATTTTTAAAATTCCATAAAATGCTATAGACTTGTTTCCAAAACGCGTTAAAAAAATTGAAAGTGCTGACTTCTACCATCACTAATTACGTTGCTCTGACATTATGGAATGTGAATATGGAGAAATATTTCCAAATATTAATGGTCTGTCGAAGGCATACGCACTCATTTGCAATTTTTACAGAAAAGCAACGGCGAATACAAGGGAATAAATCTCAAGGGAAATTTAAAAGTTTAATTCGGGAAGAATAAACCTGTCACATCTTCTAATCCATAGAAAATAAAACTTCATTATTACACTTTTTACAATTACATACATACTTTCATAGACATGCATTAAGTCATTTCAAATTATGGTGCAATTTGTTAATATTAAGTTTTATATGGTAATAGCAGTCGAAAACTATTCATCCTGAAGTTTTGACTTGTACCTGCTCTTACACTTTCGTAATAGAGTTTGTGACGAGTGTCTGCATTGTTCGCGTGCTTAACTGCGTAAATGCTGGAAAGGTGAAGGCACTTTGTAGGCGTCTTCTGTAATAATCTACCGGAAGCGCGCAAATGGTTCTCGATACCCGTATATCTCGAATACATAAAGGCGTTGAAAGTTGCCTCTAAATCATGAACTTTCCGGTGAAAAGGCATTTCTAATCGTACCAAAATATGGTTCTTCCAAATCTGTGAGTGATCTTGTAGTTACAAACTGGATTCGAAATTTTCAAGACCTCTTGTAAGCCTCTGTACCACGTCAGATGAAATATTTCAATTATTAACAGAGTCGTCAGTAATTCGTTATTGCCATCACTTCGCCTCCTACTTAACTTTCCAACCATAATCTTAAGACTCAAATAGGACTAGATGCATAACTATTACTAGTTGCTTCCAGAATCTAAAATGATGCTGAAAAAGTGGTTTTTCAAAAAGTAGCAAGCGCACTGCTCAAAACAAAATAGCAATAAGACAGAAATAAATAAAATATTTTAACAAAATAAGTCTCCACGAAAACTGTAATAACATAATATATACAGTACATCAGTTTTTTTACATACCAAGAAAATCAAAACAGTTGCTAATCAATTATGCAACATTTGATAGCAAATATTTCATGGTGTGTGGCCTCTTCCTTGGACCCTTGCAATGACATGGCGTCAGCTATGTCGTAAGCAGTGACGTTCTGAGTATGAGAATTCAGTCGGTACGCGTAATATGATAATAGGCGGAATAACACAATCAAATATTTACACTTTTCTGACTAAATCGAAATTAGTTTCAATCTTTTGGATTTTGCCCACGAGTGCCTGTGCATTTAACGATAGCATCATTTAACACGATTATCCGCTTAAATAGATATTAGATCGTAACAACCGCAGGCAATTGCGATGCAGGGGATATTTCTACTTAATTGTTCAGAATAACAAGGTGGTGAAACATGCAGATTAATATTATTATTATTATTATTATTATTATTATTACAATTGTTACTACTATTCTTATTAATGTTATTGTCAATATTATTACTATTATTACCATAACGTTTTCTTTACTTAGCACCTAATTATATGCTACATTGCTCCAGGATTTCCTTTTCGTTTTTAGAGCTCATGACAGCGATGTACCACAATCTGATAAGAAACGAAAAGTATAGGATGTTCATTTTCTCTTATGTCTTTCAGAGAAAAACAACCATTGAGACAACGAAAAGTGTCAATGAATATGAACTATCTATCCTAATTTCCTAATTTTAAATATTTATACTCTTGAAAATTCACGATGGAAACTGAAACGTGATTATCGCGTGATATACAATATGACGAAATCCTTTTTTTTTTGTATTATTCTACTTGTTGCTTCCTTCAAACCAATGTGAACACAATAACTGTGTGTGAGAAGAATACATTCTTGTGTCATTTTCCCCAGAGGTTCATTAATTTTTCCGCAACACGCTTTGATAAAACGTTCAAGAAGAGATTAATTTAAACCCTCAGTTTCAGCAACATTTTAATTGTTCTGGCGAAAAAAAGAGCTGCGGATGAAGACAAATGAACCCAAAATTAACAAGATTGCGGTGTGGCAGCGGGGGGTATTTTATTCAGCAACCGCACAAGCCATTCATACGAGACGCTTCCGTTGAATTACAAAAGGAAACCTGCCTTATTAGATGCCTCGTTTATTCGTACACGGAGATAAGAGCAATTAAATTCACTTTCTTGACGAGCAGCTGGCGTGGAAAACGCAAATAATATGGTAATTTTGTTTCACGCTCAATAAACTGGTTACGCGGCCCATAAAGACAACCTTAGTTTGGCGAATCGTCGATCTCTTGTGCTCTTTATTCAACGTCACGACGCAGAGTATCTGGAGGGCAAGTAACTTTCACTACTGAAAGTGTCATGGTTAATTTAGCCAATTAGAACACACACACAGACAACAAGTAAGACAATAAATATCCACATCCACTTATGAGACGAACTTAATGTTTACAACTCGTTTTTCTGCAAAAAACACATCATTGAATTCTAAAATGAAATGATAAAGTCACATCGAAAATAAAACATTAGAAAGCATACGTTATTAAATTCACATTAAATGTTTAGGGAATTCACAGGTTATTAATCAAATAGTCTGAAAGAAATTTAAATAACATTTTGCATTAAAAACCTGAAACATTTTAAAAAGTAAAGTTAGAAGTTAATTGTGTAACAGAAAGACTGCGCAAATGAATTCTGTTCGTTTATGGTCTTCGACTTCAAATTAGACAATTTCAGACGTTGAGATTAAGTATTGGGAAAGAAATGAAAGAAGATTTAAATTGGCTATGCCTTTAACGATTTTTAAAAATTTAGTACGGTCGAAAGAAATTAAATTTGTCGCATTCAAATTTTCCTATTTGTTTTCAAACTGTGTTAACGATGTGAAGGCCGCGGAAGTCCACTATTACGTTAACAATACACCACGAAAAAGAAATACGAAAAAGAAGTGTTATTAGATTAAATCTGGTGTCCTTTTCTAAAGATATTTATTCTCTCCTTTCTATGTAAATTATTCTCAGGATTCCTGCAGAAAAGAAAGAAAGTAATCTTATTCGCTGCCGAGTCAAAGAAACGCTGTTCTCTGAAACGGCGTTACGAATGAAGGTTGAGCTTTCGTCTGGTGCAGAGGATCACGAATCAGGGACTGACACAAAAGGTCGGCTGCGAGAGAGGCAGAACGAAAGGAAGGAAGCGGGATCTGGGAAAAAATCATGGCATGGGGTAGAAGTGGATGTGGAATAAGAACAGAATCATTGCCGTTTCCAAGAATAGAAGCGGCTGAAACAAATTTGATTGATTAGTGATTAGAGGCGCATCAAAGTTTAAGGACATTATTCCCGTAAGTGTAGTGTATGTTTTTCTCGGAGGTGTTGGCGGCGGCGATCATCAACCGTTGGATGGTGAGATCCGGTGCCGACCGACCGTCAACTAGCGAGGTTTTCCCCAACCAGGTATCTCCCACCACGAGGGCACTGCTCCAGCTGGGATGAGCTCTAAGCTCCCGACCAGTCGCCCGGCGACCAGTTGTTTAGTGCATGTAAGCGTGTGTAACTAAGGGGTGAGTTTAGGTCATTGAAGAGGAAGGAAAGATCGCGCGCGGCATTCGCCTGGTATCGGAAAAAACCCAGAAAACAACCGATCAGAGCACCCGTCCGCTAGAATTCTCCTCCAGTCAGCGACAGAACTTGAAGCGGCTGCAACCGAGGCGTCTGACGGAAGCGGTCCACGGAGAGGGCTGGGGGACGCGGCTGCTCTCCGTGGTGGAGGCGGCGCGCGAGGGCTAGGGAGGGGAGTGCGGGCGCCGTAACATTTCGCGCCGGCGAAACGAGGCGCAGCGAGGTGGTTGAGGCGCGGCGCGGCGCGGCGCGGCGCGGGGCCTCCGAATCCACACACTGCGGTCGATCCCGCCCGCGCTGACCCAATTTCATTACTCGCCCTCACTCTCGCTCGCGAGGCCGCCGCCGCCGCCGCCGCCGCCGCCGCTGCCGCGCCCAAGCAACTCGACACCGTCCCGCACCGAGGCGTCGACCCCGCTCGGCCGTTCCCAGCAGGGTTCAGCAACCTCCCATCGGCGTCCGCCGCCATCTGATACTGTCATAATTCTATCTTCACCGCCATAAGTGTTGTAAACAAATATTTGCATTCCAGTTTTATTTTCAATTGGGGACGTTTTATTTGAAGCTCGTTGAAATTGCTGCCACCAACTCCTTCTATCCTACGCTAATTTACTGCAATCGTGGATTCTGTATTAAAATTATCCATGGAAGGCATGCTAGAATTTCAATTTCATTTTTTCACCGCCAGCAGTGATTTTATATGAATGCCCTTTTAACGTCTGATCCACTTCTAGCGGTAGTGCCCACACTTTGTGTGTGACAAAAATATTCTCACCATTAACTACTCTCTTACCTTGACCTCTTACCAAACGCTGACACCTTGATTTTCTTTATAATTACAAATAATTATTCATTCCACTTTCATCATCTCCATCATCAACACAGACTTCAACCTCTGTCTATCATCTGCATTGTTTTCTTTCTCCATTTCGGTCGTAAACTCGTTCGGTTCGCCCTACTGGTTTTTTCCACTTCCAGCATCACCTTCATGGCCGTTTCCGCATACCACTATTTCTCCAAAAGGTCGCCGCCTACGTAACTACACCACGCAACCCACCCCAGAGCCGTCGCGTTCGGTATCTGGCGCGCCCTGGGTATTGATCCCGGCGCCTTCGCACCGCGCGCAGATTGCTCCCCCGCCCCTCCCCACTTGTCACCCCTCCTCC
>BOPP01000089.1:4569154-4595636 GCA_017312745.1 Gryllus bimaculatus
CGCTCAACGAGCAATGAAATTTGCAGCCTTCTCCGCCCCGGGCGCCGCGCGCTCCGCACCTGTTGTTCCCTCGCGCAGCGCGGAGTGCGCGCCGGCCTTACGACGGCCAGCGGCTCCTGGGACCATGCGAACACGCACGCACATTGCCGTTCCATGGGAAAGTGAACTTTCTCGTTTACGCAGAACGGAGAACATGCAATACAGCAAAATATACATCTTCAAGTTCTGAAGGAAGTAGACGTTTTGAAAAAGAGGGCATCTGTAAAAGTCAGTCACGGCCTGAGAACAACTTGATCCTGAACCCCACACTGTTTTTTCTAAAATTAATGTGTTGCATAGATTCTGGGCTAATTAAGGATCTTAGTGTTGTGACAGGTTCTGCGATTTTTGATGATATATATATATATATATATATATAATATAAATATATATTTGCAGTGCGAGAAATATATATATTTTTATCAAAATATTTCATATTTTTCCTTTTAATTTGTTTTTTATTTGTTGTCAAGAGAAAATTCGCTTAATGTGAAAGGTAAATTTTCGGTTTTATCGAAACTTTTTCAAAATTACAAATAGTATGTAGTAATTGTAAAAATATTACAAAAATCGGATGTGTTTTCCTTAGATTAATACATTTTGCAAAACTGAATATCTTCACATGATGGATACATTAGCTTTTTCGTTATCAGGTGAATGTTATGCTCATCATATCAGTGAATGTTTACTCCACTTTTCTTAATCGAGCTACGCACGGTCACTCGCCAGTGCATGACGACACTATTTTTTCTCAAAATATGAACTCCTACTTTGTTTTTGCCTGATGATGGGGGAAATTAATCCGCGAAACAGTTGAGACCAAAAATGACGTGACTCATGGAATAAAGAATTTTACATATGTCTGTCTATAATTCATTTTTGGACTCCCTTCCTTCAAATTAAAATTGGTTGTTTCTTTGCTTTCCTTTGATGACCTCATCCCATATCTTGCACAACTCGTCAGATACTAGTTAGCTCTTTTGAGGTGACATAATTTGTCAGAAGGTGGAGGTCGAGTTTGGTGGATGGCCGTGTAGAAGTGTTTGGAAGTTAATTATTTTTCTGGTTTGCAAAGCTTCAGACTTCATTTATACGCGAAGGTCGCTTCCAAGAATGCTGATGGAGAGGAGTAAGTGTCGCTCTGTGCTTTTGTTTTTTGTGACAAAACTATCGGAAGGAGAAAAGTTAATTTCGTGTTAGAAAAGGCATGAATTTATCATTTACTCTTTTCTTGTTGCTCCTCGTTTGAAATGTTCGTTAGTTAAAGTACAGAAAAAATGGCAAACGAGGTTCATTGAAGAGACATTTTTAATTTGAAATTGCTTTACGTTTTTATGGGCTTAAGACTGGTTGATCAAAATTAGGTCCGTGTTTTACATATGATCTCAACATTGGAGAACTGTGTATTACAGCCCTGTAGGAATAGACAGGTGACTGACATTGATTGACTGATTGCACTATCCTCTGGAGGGCAGTCAGCAGGGGAGCATCAATTAACCGATATCCCATTGTCTCTTACACGGACTCCATGTCGCAATGATTTACAGTAGATTGTTTTTAATTTTTTTTCCGGGGAATGGTTTGTTTTTCAAAATATAATGATTTATAATAGTACCAAAAGCTTATTATAATAGTACTGTTTTATAATAGTACTAGAAGCTGGTTTCTTTCAAATAACACGAGCATTGTTCTGTGATACGTTGTACATTTAGGAATCAAATTTGTAAGAACTGAATTAACTACGACGATAACATTAAATCTAGATGCTAGAAATTATTTAGAGATTACATTATTTATTACAGTTATATTTGCTAAATTGAAGAGTACGGATTTTAATAAACTATATTGGGAAGATCACAAAGTTATTCAAATAATGTTTGTAGAAATGATTAAAAATTATATTACATAAGTTTTGAGTTACGAACTGTATATTCTAGCGTTTCAAGTGTCTTGTTGATATTCTAAAACTCTTGTATTATATTGCTTTTTATAAACCAAGTCATGTGGAATGCACAGTCCAATATTTCGCAATTCATGACCTCCACGAAGTGATCTCTAGGTCTTGTTGAACGCGCACCAGTTAGCAATTCCCGGGAATTCAGTGGAAGTTGAATGGGGGACAGTGGAAGTTGAATATAAGTTTCGAATGAATAAATAAATTTAAATGTATCACATCTTCCAAATGTTTGTCATCGAAATATGTGTCATTTCACAAATATCCCATCACTACAGAGAATTGTAAATTTGTGTACATAAATATTTCTGAAATAAATGTCATCTACTTTATTCGAGTAACATAATAAATATTAATCACCTTTGTAATTAAAAATTCTATTGACGAAAGGATCGCATTAAATATTGACAAAAATCAGTCTTCATCATCTATCTGTCAAAATGTCTTCTACTGGCAACCATCTGGCAAGTTCTCCGATAACCCGTGCTTCAGAGTGGTGACACCTGCCAAAAATGCAACAGGCCATCCGAAAAGGTCTCGTTTTCTTGCCTACGGCATAAAAAATACTCATGTCTCCATTGATAAAACCTGATTTTAAGATTTATTGTTTCAGAAATACGCAGGATTTTAACGTGTGTAGCAGAAAAAAGCAAATTACGGATTGCACATTACAAAAGAGGACTATGGATTGACCGGAATGTTACTGAACGACCTTCTCACTGCTCGAACTTAGCTAAAACTAGTCTTAGCTAACACATCTAGTTTATAAAAGTGCGAGTATTATGTTTAGGTTCAACAAAAGGCAAGCTTGACCCACTGAAATGCCTGCTGCAAAATTTTACACTAATAATCTTCACAGACCAAAAATTATTTAGTGTAGCTGCGTTAATTAGTGAGCACGACCAGATGGAGCAGGCAGAGCGGCGAACGAAGGGAGCGTAAAAAATTAAAGGAAAGTATGAAAAAAAGAGAGAGAGAAAGAAACAAAAGAGAGAGAAAGAAAGAAACAAAAGAGAGAGAGAGAGAGAAAGAAAGAAACAAAAGAGAGAGAGAGAGAGAGAGAGAAAGAAACAAAAGAGAGAGAGAAAGAAACAAAAGAGAGAGAGAAAGAAACGAAAGAGAGAGAGAAAGAAACGAAAGAGAGCGAGAACGAAACGAAAGAGCGAGAGGGGCGGAAGAAGCGAGGAGGGAGACCTAGGCCTCTGACCGAAGACTTTTCTCTTCGAGATCATACGTGTAGTGGCAACAGCGTGAGCTACGCATGTGACATGGGTATGTGGTCGAATAATAGCTTATTTTCTCTACTCGACACCGAAATAAGACAAAACTGTCAAGTAGTAGAATTGTAAGAAAGCGATTTGACTACACAAATTTTCGTTAAATGAGTTTATACGCAGTCTCAGTGATATCTTGCTTGCAGGTGCCTTTCCGTGTCATTAATATACCTAAATATCGAATGCTGGAGTGCCATAGTCTAACAATCGATAATATTATGCAAAATAATTCACACTTTTTAGAATTATAACTCTTGAAGAGCGTCTGTGTCAGCGCAATGGATTTTATCTTCCATGGAAGAAATGTCTCAAGCGAGATCACTCGTGCTTGAATCCACAGACCCACATACGCATCCACAGACCCACCCACATACCTCATGGTGCATGGCATCTATAATAGCTCTATCAACTCATATTGTCAATATTGGAAATAGTAATGCACCAAACAAGCTTCGATCTACAATACTGCATTTTATCATATTGGACACTTTTCCAGTTATCTAGGGAGTTTTTGAAAAGAGGCCTATCGGGACTTGTATTCACTTTTTTATTATAAACACACTTTATAACGCCAATTCATTCACACGATGGTGACCAGCAAACATAATCACTTCTCTATTACGTTTCTGTTCTCGAAGCGCGGATATACCATTGATACGACCTGTATTTGAAGCTGTAGTTTCACCACCAAGTATTTGCACTTTAACTTCAAGATTCCACTCTACAATTTCGTTCCAAACAACTTGCGCATGTTCACTTCATGAAGAGATTTTCAGACATTGATACAGCAGAATGTTGTTCATTATTTCCCCATAAAATAACGCACAGAAGATCTTTTAATTTCCGAGCAACTAAAGCAGACAACACTGTTCCATTCCAGTGAACTGTCACAACGTCTGATACCGCCTTTTGAAACTCAACTTGTATGGCTTCCGCATGCTCTTTCTGTTTCTTCGTATGAATTCTTTCAACTAGTACTTATTGAAAATTCGCTCGTATTATGTCCAAGTGCCTGAATGACATCTTCGAGAATATACATGGAATCTCTCATTCTTAGCGTTATCGATCAAGTTCTACTATTATTTTTGGAGTAATGAAATATTTCCACTTGCATGTTGTCCAGATTGTGCGTTTTTGATCAGCCTTAGCAAATCTGCTCGCAAATCCATATGTTCATTAAAATTTGAAGATGAGTAGTTTTTTAAGCTACATAAGTAGTTGGTGAAAGGAGCGTAGCGAAATTTGCGTGGTCAGACGGAAGAGCGGGCCTGATGGCCCGAGACTCGCCACGTAAAATAAGGCAAATTCAATTCAATTCAATTCAATAAGATAACATCAAAGGAGTTGCTGGGGAGAAATATTTAGCACGCCGCGTTTCTACCTCAATAGTTCCAGGCCAAGCCCAGGGCATTCTATATCAGTAGTTTTTTAGAGGGGAAAGTTTTGAACCCATTTTTTGAAGTTTCGCATCCTCTAATAAAAAACACACACTTTTTGGAAGTGCGTTTTTTGCCGACATTTTAACTATTTGAAAACGATGCGTTCACTAACAATACAGCAAGTACTTACTAGCACGTCGATACTCCAGCTCGCGTTAAATAAGCCAGCTCACGTTAATACAATAATGTGTGTAGGTATTTCAATTTGCAAATATTAATACTATAATGTATATTCATTACATGTTATTTTACCACTGACCTTTCCCTCTGAACTTATTTAAAGAAAGTTCTACGTACAAATAATATGTATGCAATTTTTATGTGAAACACATTTATAATGATCGCTTTCTGTCGGTACTAAATTTCCATATGTTATTGTTCTACATTTAACAATGAAAGGCGGTGGTATATATCACAACGCGCAATACTCCTCGTAAATTCACTCATCAGTTCGACGTATTATATTTTAAAACGATGCTGTCACTACTGTGATAAGTAATGAGGTTCATTCTGAAAATGAACAAAGAGAAAATGAGCGCCGAATCGACGAACAGTAAAGCGAAACATCTCTGAGCGCTGTCCTAAAAGACGTTGGGTGATAGATGAGGAATAAAAAATCCTCATTTTTATCGACTTATGGAAAGCAAGAGCGGATAACCAGCTACTTTCCTTAAGGGGTCAATCTTTTTTTCATAAAAGCTCCTGAAAATTAAGTCTGTAAGATTAACCCTTGGCTATTTCTGCAGCGAAACTTGCAAAACTTTGGCGTTGCACTCGTAATCAAATTAATCTTCATCCCCAAGAGCGTTTAATAATGGATCCTGCCATGAATGTGTTCTTTGTAAATTTAACAAGTTTGATGAGAGGTAGAATTACCACGTGAAACTTTGCGTTTGACAAAATAACCAGTTTGCCATACTGCTACCGACTTCACTTACGCATGTACATAGTACTTTTATTTAACCGCAATAATTTCCATGTATGTAGCAACTGCAGTTGCACAGATTAATTTTAAATGGTCGACATCGTACAAAACCGCAGTTTATGAGACACGCAGCATATATTGGAAAATGTAGCATTATTGACGTCGATAATATACTGGATTAAATTTCAATTTCCATGACCGAGTCTTCAGTAAAAATGATTATTTTTGTGTTAATTGGGACAGAGGGGGGAAATCGTATATTGGAAATTTGTTCTAGATCTGCTGCAATAAATATTCCTTTAATATTTCTACATGGTATTTCTTTTTATGCCATTTGAAATTGTATTCTCTTCCACAGGTGCTTCCATTTTATATTGTAACGTATTAGCCAGCGTGCCTCATGGCATATATTTGGGGACGCTTGGTGGAGGATTAGCCTAGCCACAGGAAGTAGGGTTTTTCCGTAAAGGGAAGAACGCGGAAACGGGAGACACAGGGCTTTGGGAGTATCCGGCCTATAGAAACTTTTCACTGTTATAACAAGCGAGGGGGTGGCGTGACGTAGTAGGTCACGTGGGCCTCGCCTATATAACAGAGCGTACAGAGCCAGTGGGTGGGTTCTGGAGACAGCGGGAGAACCTCGTGCGTGTGCATAAAACTTGGCGCCACGACGGTGCATATGCGAGCCAGGCTCGCGAGGCTCGAGTCACTAGTTGACGAAGCCTGCGGACTTTAGGTCCTTGGGTGACTGCGGTCACGGGGGAGCGATGCTGTGTGCGTGCTCCGAGGTGAAGAGTGGTTGAGTGCCACGATTCACGCCGATTCTCAATTGGATAAGATCGCTCCTGCGATTGAAGCAAACCAGCCGTTGGTGCGCCAGAACGGACTTTGTGTCCCAGCGTGACATCCGGTCACGGAAGCTAGGCTTTGTGTGCGCTTCAAAAGTAGGAGTGGCGAATGCCACAATCAAAACCATCTTCAATCGGGTTTGGATCGCTCCCGCGATCAGGGGATAGTAGGTCTATCAGAGCTAGGGTGTAAGTAGATTATTAAGTGTATATATTTGTGTTGTTTTATTTGTTAATAAATATGTTATATGAAAGCTCTGTGTCTGTGGTCGCTGTGAGTATCCATGACGTCACAATATTCATACAGTTTACAATTTCACGGCATTTTTCGCGAAATAAAAAAAACTGGGAGTGATGGCGCTATTATTGCTTCATATTCGCATTCTGGCTTCATATTCAGGGCGTCATCGTACACACAGAAACATCTGTCATGTCTATGGGGTCTGACAACATTATTAAAATTTTGTGTGCCTGTGTAATGACTTTGTATTTGATGGGGTCACTTACAATCATCAGGGTCACATATTGGAGGATCTTTGAGTTTAGTATTTTCAGAAATTTTCGCGAGAAAATTGGAAATCTCCTTACCGCCAATGCCTTGTTATGCTCCATGCGCCAATCCCTTGCGTTATTGACGTTATGAAGATGACTCTTTCATGATAATCCATAAAGATAAGACAAATTATGTACTTAAATTTAATGCCAAATCAATAGCGTTCACTTTAGAAACAGGAATTAATAAGACAATTTTCTATATGTTAAGGTCATGCGATCGAATAACAAATTAAAAACTAACTTGTTTCAAAACAATTGCCCTTCTAACAGAACAATACATTTTTTTTCAAAACCTCCGGACAAACACAAAAGGTCTATAACATGTTAGACAGATCTATCTAACTATAACACCTTCAATTTTATAATAATAACTTATCCTTAGTAACTCAGATTTAATTGAAAATAATTATCTTTCCCAATTTATCAAGAAATACCTAAAGAAACGGATGGAAATTATACGCCACACAAGTACTCCATCTCCCTTCAGATTCGCATTATTCTCTTAAAGATGATATTTTTATAAATTTATGTTTCAAGAACAGTCAATAAAGTATAAACAACAACATAAACATGCTACCAGTGAGAATCTCAAATTAAATTTTCTTAGTAACAAGGTTGGTTTAATTAAACATGTAAAAGACAGAAGACTAGAAGTAGATATAATATTGAGTATATCTTGTTTAGACTGCGATGTAACTTACATTCGTCAAACCAAAAGATATTTGAATCAACGGATTTTGGGAACATGTGAATAACATCAAAGAAGTCACCTGTAAACTCAATTCTATTTCGCAAAATTCAGTTATGGTGAGATAATATTTTGAATTACAAAATCCAAAAATTCTTGATTCTGAGATTAGAAGTGGGCCCAGATTTATATACTAAACTTTATTTATAAAGTAAAACAAAACTATGAATGCCAATGTATAAAATATTAAAGAAACTAAAACACCTGAATGCTGATTTCAGCCTGATTTAGGTTTTTAATAAATTAAGATGACTTTCTGTTCATTCTTAGTTTTTGAAGGATTTTAAAACTTTATATGTAATTTATCTTAATAATTTTATTGTTTCTATTTTAGCTGTACGTGACGAAGCAAACACATCGGTTTACGAGGCATTGTAACATGTAATGTAATTAAAAATTACGAATTTCACTGTCTATATTTAATAGATACTATAATCCATAAAATATTGAGCTTAGTTGTGGACCTCCTTGAATCATATTATATCATGTGCTAACATGTATCTACGTTCATAAAACCATAGCATTCTTTACCGGATAAACCCTGCGAATAGATTGGTGCCCGAAAGTGGTCTTCGTTGTCCAGCAACGCTATGCGCTGCAGTGTGAGGCCGGGCTTCGTGGGCTGAGGTAAGTGCACTATCGACCGGGCGAGACTCTCGTGCCCCTGAAAGAAGGTCATGCATTATGAACGCTGGCATGTCGCGCAGCCGTTTGCTTGTAATCTCACTGCAGCGGATCAAGACTCTTTTTAAATGCCTCTGATATTTGAGACCGAGTTTGAGGACACATTTCCTCTAAATGAAGGTGAAATTATGTTATCGTCATATGAGTCTGATGGGGGCCGTATGACGTTCCAAGACGACGTATGACGCTGAAAACAATAAATGGTGGTGTATCAAACTCAAGGTGGTACCTAGTAGATTGGATACACACACATTTACTTAATATTATTTATTGTTATTATTACTATTATTATTACTCAATACTGTTAGTCGTAACATACCTGTTCATGGCGAATGTGACCGCTGTTTTACGACCAGACTGATCTCTTGAGAACAGAGAATTCACATTATATCCCAAATGATCTCACTGCAAACATTTTCGGAAATGAAAAAACTTTTTGTCTAATAGTACGCAATTTTATCGGCAGTACAGAATTTCTTGAATTATTTTTAAAACTCATTGAAATACCTCTTCCGAAGAAATCACCAGGGTATTCTGAATGGCCTTTTGGGAATTTCCAAATCTTAATTGCATTGCTAGCTCCTCAGTCTCCTAATTTTCTCAAATTCAGTCCTTACTAACGAAACGGAAGAGTTGTCAGTTCTAAACGAACAGTTTTTAAAACTGAAATAATGAAGAGTTTTAAGTTTTAACAATTATTTTTTTTAAATTTATAGTACATGTGGCTAACATAACCCATTGAGAGTGAAGTAAAAATGAGACGACCCGTTTCGGGAGTTTCATAATTTTCATGAACTAATGTTTTGTTAGCCAAGGTATGTGTTATGTGTATGATATAAAAGTTTACGTTCTACCACTGATTTCGTGCGAATTTTTATCTATTTGGATACATTGTAATCAATAACCAGGGAATGAAGTAATTCCTTATTGATTGGTATCAACGAGACTGACCGGTAACTACAAATTAGGAAGTAACTAACCAAATTAATTGATTGATTATACTTCTGGTTGATTATACTTCTCTCCCATACGTCACACAGTTCGTGCTGTTCTTGACAGTACATTAAATACATAAATAAGAAAATCTTGATAACTCTTCAGATGCATATTGCAAAATTAGAACTTGTTAAAGCAAAATAAGATGAAAATATTTTGGAGAAGGCAAAATTGAAGTCTTTTTCAAAAAGTTGAATGTTTTTTAAAGCGATTATAGTGAAGTTCGTAGTTTACTTTAAATTTCGTCAAAGTTTGTGTTTAGATTAACTAAATGATAGAAAATATATTGTGAGCTCAGTGTTCCGTGCAGTATTCATAAAATTTAAAAGATATTAGTTTTTTAAAAGTAGTATGCAAAACGAAAGTAGGCTTAATATTTGATACAAACTACGTTTAAATCTGTAACAACAGTAATATTGTTTTAAATGTTCTTAGAAAATGCAAATAAACTTTTTTGTTTATTGACGATTGTCATTGTATTTTGTGAGTAGCGAAATATTTCTTGGAATGAAATCATTGCCTAGGAGACTTATTTCATAGTAAACAAATATATTCTACATAGTAAGAGTCGATTTTAACTGTTGAAAATTCGTCAATAAACAACTCACAAAATCAATGTGATAAGATAAAACATTTATTTACCTTTCACAAAAATTACTTTCTACATTATAAAACTGAATTTAAACAGACATCCCTATTTCAAAAAATAGAGTTCCTTTTAATAATACAATATGTTCAATTTCAAAGCAGTTAATCAATGATTTGGAACGAACGGTACAATAAAATGGATGATTCGGAAGTAGTTTGACCTAAAGAATTACATTTAAAGGCGTTTTTGAAGCCTTCAACCCTCCTACACAAGAAGCTATGCTTTTGGATCTGGCATTACGCTTATAATTTCAAATGAGTCTAGACTGTCTAGTTGCGAATATACATGGCAAGTAAATTTTAAATTTCATTATTGAAGAAAGGTTTCATCTAACACTACGCAATTGTGAGAAAGCATGACCGAACCAAAATCATAATCTGCTCCTCTGAAGAGACACGTCCACGGCAACAAAGATCAAACATCACCATAAAATGCAGGACCCATACTAATATGAAATGTGTGTTTAGAACTAGAAATGTACACATATTGGCAACACGGATGCCAGTGCTACTCAAGCGTATTTACTAGAACGGCGAATAGAATTGCGAATCAACTCTACACATTGTGTGGTTCGCAAACTGAGCATTCCTCTTTGATCCAGCATTTCCTTTGCCAACATTTCATCCCCCAAAGACAAACAGAATCTCCACGAGTTGCTCTCCACGAACGCTGGCTGCGCTCGCTCGTAGTTCAGATAGTTCTGTTAGTGAACGCAGCGTGCGCTGCCAGCGCGCCACTCGAAGGCTCCGCCAACTGGAGACTCGCCAGGCCCTCTGCTCTGGAAACATCTCGTCGTTCTTTCAGCGGATCGGGCTTCCCTAGTCAGCTGCACCACGAGAATGCAAACTGGCTGAGAAACTGTTTTGAAAGAGACGCCATACGCGATTTGATTAGTTCTTTCGGATATCGAGGGTCTTTCAAACACGCATTTTTATAGGTATCAATTCGAGCTGTTAAAATTGAACTTCATTGCTTCCTTGGAGTTAAAATGAAGTACAACGGCATTAAGATAAAGATCTGAATGAGGGAGCACACTTCTCTAATGTAACGATTAACTGAACTGTACTTTAAATTTCTTCTCACCCTACTCCAACTCAATACCAAAAGTGCGAAATGATACATGCGCACATCTGGATCACTAATAAGAACTTGAAAGAAAACATGAATTGGTTCCGATGTCCTTCCGGGAATGAGAATACAGTCAGTACGTTACTCTATTTTCTAAACGCAAGTGTATCTCTTAGAAGGGGGAGAAAACATTCTATTTCCGATCGTCCTCACTGGCCAGTGATCGCACTCTTGGAGGGCGAGCTCAATCCTTATCAATTTGGGACTCTACACACGTTCCCGTCAACGTTCCCGTCAACGTTCCCGTCAACGTTCCCGTCAACGTTCCCGTCAACGTTCCCGGCCTTTCTCGGCTATTTTGGGCAGCTTGGGTGGTTACTATTTTGTCTGTATGGTTTGCGTGTGTTCCATTTCCTTTGTATGCAAATTGTTTTATACTTGTTGATCTAGCAATGCTACTGAAATGTATTACACTTCACACGCTATTGGTCACGTAATCGTCAATCACGTTTTTCGCTACGTTCTGCAAAAAATTTAATAGATGAAATACTTTCTTGTGAGTATGGGTTTGTTCTATGTCGTGGCCTGGACATGGTTGCAAGAATCCTATTGTTAAAACGTTCTCCCTCACGTTTGGGAAAGCATTCGGTAAGACGCCGTTTTGGATAAATTTGATTTACTTGTCCGAGATAACGTTCAAGTAATAATTTCGTCCGATATTTCACAATCACAGGGTAAGAATATGCAGCAACATTGCGCTTAGAACTTGATAGTGCGGCGGATTGTGTGTTCATAGGCGCTTCAGGCAGAATAAACGCATTAAATCATCATCGACGTGCGTCTATATGTGACAGACATATGCACATTCCCATTACCTATATGTCTATATTAATTTCATTGCACAAGTGCAAGAAATAAGTTGATAAAGTTTTATCGTAATCGGACAAACGGTACGCCAGTGCATTAAATACAAACAAGCAAACATACGTACATAGATTTTTATATATTAGATTAAGGACAGTTATCGTTCATCAGAAGAAACATTTTTATTTCACTTTCGCTTTCATTAATGCGCAATACATAATCATCAACATCATAAAACCCAATTTCTAAAAAATA
The DNA here is from genome assembly GCA_017312745.1 of Gryllus bimaculatus. NCBI lineage: Eukaryota > Metazoa > Arthropoda > Insecta > Orthoptera > Gryllidae > Gryllus > Gryllus bimaculatus. The sequence continues at coordinate 4,581,453 of BOPP01000089.1, forward strand.
AGGTTTCATCTTCTTTTACAAACAAGCATGGATCACTTCTACTAGGTTTCATTTCACACATTTTTAATACACAACAATTTTTTGAATCAGCACCTACCTGTCTCAGGTAACAAACTTTTTTTCATCATTATTCACATTTATCCTTGTTCTTTTCTTCTGTATACTATTTAGCAATATCTGTAAATTGTATTAAATATTTATTATCTCTATCTAGATTTTTTTCTTAGTCCACTCTTATACTGAGTTTCATTTGATAATGGAACATATTGAATATCATGTAATATGTTATATTTAAATGAATTATATCCATTTTCATTTTTTAAGAAAACAATATCTAGTTTCTAATATCTTCTGTGTAAATTGGTTAAAACACGATACTTCGTTAATTTATTGAATATCCAACAAATACTCCAGATCTTGTTCTAACAACAAATTGGTTTTTATTTGCTTTTTCATTACTGTAAAATACCTTGCATTCATTTTTTTATGATTTACTGACTTTTGCCCATTCCATACTTCCTTTTCTCTCTTAGTAGGAATAACATAGTATGCATCCCTATATTTATATACGTTGTCGTTGAAACTGCTTCCGCTCAAAATTCTTCGGAAGTTTTGCTTCTATTAACAAAGTTCTGGTTGGTTCTGGTCATGGTCTGTTCGCCCCTTCGGCGATTCCAATTCTTTGAGGTGAATGTACAGTATTTTTTCACATTTTATTCCTTTACTTTTTTAAATTTTAATAACTAGGGGTGGATTTTGATGACGTAAAACATTGCCAAAAAGAACCAATAAAATGCTCTTAAAATGCTGTAAAAATGCTCTAAAAACAAAGGAAAATGTCGTAAAAATGTGATCAAAAACACTTAAGATGAACACGTCAAGCTGTTGGGTATGTTACTGATGTAATAGAGGCTTCTTCCTTTTGTTCAGGTGAACTCAGCTTCCAAAATTTTGGTTTGGACTTTCCATTAAAAGAAAATAGCTGCCTTTATTTATCGCAAATTCGGTCGAATGGTGCCAATAGGTGTCCCAGGAATCGCAGATTACGTAGGCTAACAATGGCTGACATTACAATATACGAACGAAGAAATCGAATAGGCTACTCAGGAATTCTGCGGTGAACATTTTTTGCCCTTCGTAAATATTGTTTGAAGCAAGTACCATTAAAATGATTTTAAAATTGATGAAATTAGCGAAAAATGCAGTAAAATGACGAAAAAGTAAAAAATTACTTATTAGTTAAAAATTGACGAAAAATGCAAAAACGAATGACATTAAATTGGTCATTTCGTTTTGTCATTACCTAAAATGAATTTTTATAATAAACGGAATTGTTCTAAAGTGAAAAGAAAAAAGATGACATTTCATTAAAAACCGCCGCTACTAATAACGATTCATTTATAAATTGAGAACCATTATCGGAATGAACACAACAAACTCACTAAGGAAAGAAGGTATCATTTTGTCTTCTTTCTACGAATTCTTTGATTTTAACACATTCATTTTTCTATTAAAAACAACAACAAAATGTCTTCTACGAAATTCATCAATGACCATTAACAAACATATACCTGTTTCCTCCGAACGACTTTTCCGGCTTAGGTCCGCACAAATCTTCATGTTTACGCTCCAATGTTCTCGTATTTTTTTGTAGCAATATCTATTTAAAAGCTAATATTACAAATCTACTTTGTATGCACGATTCAATAGATATATCTTTTTAAATTAGTAATTTTAATACCATCTAATTCTCCTACCATATTATCTTTATTCATTTTCAACAAATATTTATGATTATTTGTGAGCTCTGGTTTCCTTGATAGATTGATTGGAAGAAATGGTAATTCTAGCAGCCTAGTCGATATATAAAATCATCTCTGGTCATTATTTCTATTCTAAAATCTTTAAAGGATTGCTTAGTAAATGCAATTGTCGCGAATCGATTCAAAAACTTTACACTCAATACTTTCATTTACAAACTGATGGTCGTGTATGTGCACATGTAGTAGGACATGTTCATATGCCCATCATTACCAAAAGGTATAATAGCGAAGGTATGAAGATAAGAAACATCTTGGAATAACATATCTTAAAGAATGTTCTTCTAAACGAAGATATCAAGAGAATTCACGTGAAAGTTTTTGAATGCAACAAAATGAAAATAATTTAAACTGAAAGAAACGTATTGAAAAAAATGATGGATGTGCCGATTTCAAAAAATACTAGAATTCATTGTCGTATATTTCTACAATGACTGCTCGATTGTTCCAGAAAGTCATGGCACAATTGAGATTATCAAATGGCTATGAGAATAATATATTTGATTAAGCTGAATTTATGCGATGCATTCTATTTCATTTCCCAACTGATGAGCTCGTCCCAAGCCAGGGTGCATCATTAATCAAGGAGAATTACCCGTCATCGTAATGCATAGCAAATATTTTGTGCCGTCATGTACACACTATCATATATACGCCAAACATGTCATATATTATCCTGTCAGGTGTCGAACCAACAACGAGGCCACTGAAAGTGCAATGCACTGTGTATATTATGTACGCACGCAGGTATTCAAAGCATATTAGCCTCCATATTTTCGTACCAGATTTGCATTACAAGGCTTCTATGGAAACTATGACGCTAGGACTAGTTGTCGTCGGCAGAAACGAGATGGTTCAATCGACTTGCGTAGGTTGCAGAAATTCTGAACGATACAAGCCACACACTTTCTATTCAATAACGTCCCTTATTATATTCATTACGTTAATTTTTCACAGATCAGGGTAATGTAATTAAACGTAATTACATAAAGAAAGCAGCACAGGTTCAAACAAAACCATTTGTAATTATATTAAATCATATTGCTTTGTTTGGATAACTAATGTATAAGGCATATCAAAGTTCAAATTAAAAATAAGTCGGGTTCCGAATGTCATATCAAAAATACGGAAATGAAAACTCAACAAAGACATCGGGTCAAACGAAAAGGAAAAATTAATAAGGTTTAAGCTTTGCGATTACATTTCACAAAAGGAAGAACTGTTGGAAAGTGACAACAGAGAAGTACTTAATGTACTATTTTGAAAATCGTAAACCCCAAAAATATTGTTTCATGTCGTTCTGTAACTTATTCTTGAAGACCAACGAAATGAAAGAGATTTACAAATCTTGGAACCATAAAATCTCTATTCATTGTGAACACGGAATTGAACCTGATTTAAAAAAAATGTAATGGAAAATTTTCATGTTTACCAAGATTTTAAAAATTGTTTAAAGTCGCTTTTTAACAACTTGTCATATAGCGACCACTGTGATTCCTTTAATTGTAGGAGGAACAGTAGGAAGAAGACGTAAGGACAGCCCGAACATGCCGGTGACCCTTCGAGCAGAAGCAGGTACGACCCTTCGGTTTCAGCGACTTCGGCTATTCAGGCCGGCTTTCCTTTGTATCTTCCTATCATCGCATTACTAACTACAGCCTCATAGTGCAAGGATATCCTTGTATGCAACTGTAGCTGGTTTCGAAAATGACGTAAAGAAGAAATGACAGATACGCGTTTATTAAAGCGTTTTATTAAAATGTAGTGTTTATATGATAAAAACGGTAAAAAATAGCAAGCTATAAATAAAATATTTGGAGTCCACTACCTTTTATTTAACCAAAAATAAAAATAATTGTTGGGCAGGCAACTCAAATTGCTTTCTAAATAAAAACTTTTAGTGTTTCAAATATAAAGATGACACATATTTGAGTAATTTGAAGACAATATTCGAGAATAAACAATGACGAGCGCTAACAATTAAACGTTCAGATCAAATTGTCCAACACTGAGTTGTTGGAGTTGAAGAGTTAACATTCTATATTCATTTACTTCTATTTAGTCAGTGAGTACTTCCTTGATTAATATGTACTACGTACCATTGATTTACAAATCAAAAAACAAGACATTGCGAATTTATCCATTTACTTGCGAGTTTTTTCGACTCAGGTACCCCACCATCCACTCTTTAACCACGTACATTTTTTGTCGATGTAATAAGGCAAAACTAATTGTGTGCGCATTTTTTACAACATTTAAAAATGATTACGTGGCGAAGTTTATTTTGGTGTTGAGTTAGAAATTCACATTTTTAAATGCCATATGTGATGTAATATGGATGTTGACCTGTTTTATGTATTTAAATATTTAAGCTATATTCAATTTTTTATTTGTAAAATGTGTAGAATTTTCCAATTATTTAATATAATAGTTATGACAAGTAACTAAAAAATACCTAGTTTTCCAAGGGAATTCAAGATTAATTATGGAAAAATAGGGATATAATGCAAATTACTGAATAACGACGATTGCGAGGGTATTGTATCTGCGTTTTAGAAGCAGGTTGGTTATTCTTCTCTAATGCTACAAGTATATTAAAATTAGTTGAGTAAATTAACATTCTAATTGTGTATGTTAATTTGCGTTTCTATTTTTAATATTATTTTATTGTCGTTATCATTGAGTGTCATTGTGTATCATCAACATTCAGTTACTTAAAAATTTAAATGGAATCTCCATGCAACGAAGTCCATCTTCAAGGAGGTATTACAATCTGCTCCAAAAAAATCGAATGCGTAATTTGCAGCGATCTGGCCGCCGAGGAGTTAGGCTGTTGGGGAGCGTTGGCGTGAGAGGAAACATTTCAATTACCGCGCACAGCGCCCCAGGCGCCGCGGGGAACAGAGTTGTGGATCGCAAGTCTGCGGAGGAAACGCTGCGGAGGAGCGCGCGCGCCAGTTGTCAGGAGTTCGACTGCCCTGCGGTTAATTCAACCAGGGGAGGGGGCAGTCGGCGCGGCCGATCTGCTGACTTGCGAGCGACTACACAAACGTTGAATTGTTGGCGAACTTCCGCAGACGGAGACCGTCGAGTATTCAACCCCAATTTGGTATATCGCTACAAATGAAACACAAAAGGATAAAGTATTAACAATAAAAACATTTAAGAACACATTTTACTACTTTCCAAAGTACTGCTTTTCATAAAATCTTGGAAATGAAAGAGTGGGCGAAGATGATATCCACTGATATCCGAATATTTAAATGTAATGGAAAAATTATAATGTCAATGGCCATGTGAACAAACGCATTTCATTTAAGATTCTTAGGATGGTTATAGCACCTGAGAGAAGTGGTAAAAATGTGGGAAATAATTGGATAACAAAGAAGGAAAAAGAAGACAGAAGAAATGCTGGAACTATAGAATGGGAATGGAAAAGAATATTGAAGTATTTCGGCAGTAGAAATGGACGAATACAATCTAATGGAAACTAAAATGATAGGTTATAATTGTTGTTATGTTGGTTGAAGTATTTTGGCAGAACATTTAAATTTCCAACAGATAAAAACGAGAAATAATAATAATAAATTATATGCATATAAATATTTAATGTTAATATTCATTGATGAACACCTGCAATTTATCGTTTGACGAGCGTCTGAGTTCAAATTAACCTAATAATCAGGAAAAGAAATGGTTTTGTTTTCGTGTGGTGTTTTCAGTGTGTAACTCTGTATCACTTTCAGCACAAAAACTCTGCAATCTCTAAGGGATTCATAGAAGTTTTGAAATTTTGGTGTACCTGCTACAAGTGGTGATCTCTTTCGATTTCATCGATTCTAATTTGAATGAAACTATCAACAAAAGTAGTTTCTGCGTGAAGCATTTTCTAAATACAAAAGTTGACCTATTTTCAAATATTGCCATTTCAGTTTTAAAGTTTAACGCAATCAACTCTGTAGCAATAAAAACATTCAAATATACTTTAAAATGTTATTAGTATTTATAATATTTTAAAAATTACATATTCTTGTTATTGTTAACTATTCAGCTGTAGGAATAATATATCAGTTTTCACCTGCGAATGAAATTCGGGTTCTTGAAATTGAAATATTTTCCAACCATGCTCCAACGTCAGGAGTGAAGTCCTTACACTCCTTACTTTGCACTATCCGATGGCACTTTAAAGCTATGGAAAGGTTGCCGTGGGTTGCAACGAGAAATGTTTCATTTCTTGTAACGAATTATGTTTAACAAGTAATAGAGACGACAGAATGCCACGCTCTAGCAATCCTAGACGAACATGTCCTGTTATAAGCTCAAATAATGATGAACTATTTCAGCATAATTAAATCAGTTTAACCCATTGATCAAACGTTTTGTTCAGTTCAAAGCAAAATATCGGCAATCGCCTCTGTATTAACTAAGGTATTTCTAGGATACCTTAGCGAGTTGCACTTTTTCACGCTGTTTTTTCTATACCAATATATATGAGCAGAAATCCACTACGAATAAAACAGACAAGTCATACTTTTCAACAGAATATGTTACAGACCATCCGAGATAAAATGGATGATCATACATGCCATTACGTAACTTGCACATCCCTGCGTCTCCTCTCCAAGTGATTGAAGCCGAGTGCTTAGCACGCCTCTGATGGCACGCGGGCGACGGCATTTGAAATCACAGGACGCGTGGAGGCGCGTTTGGGGGCGCTTGAGCGTGGGGGGCGCCTCTCCCAGCGAAAAGGCGGCTGGGCGGGAGCGTACACAGAGGCGTGTCGAGTCAGGCCGGGTAGGTGCGATTCTCCGTTCGTCCTCTCCTGACGGAGAAGGCGATTTGTGCGAGAACAGAAGAGGAGGGACGGCGGTTCTAGTTTGGGCGGCGTTGGTGACGAGGGCGACGGTGTGGTCGGAGGCGGCAGTAGGGACGGGGGCGTCGGTGCAGATGGCGACGGGGCGAAGAGATTGCGTGGGAGCCCTCTCTTCAGGGCGTGAGGGCGTGAGGGCGGGAGCGAGGGCGACGGTATTGCCAGGGCTTTTGACGCGCATCCTGCCAACGCTCACCGGCTTCGAAGATGCCGAAGCTATCCCGCCTACTCCTCGCCACCACATAACCTTCGCTAACGATGCTCGCGCCCACACTCGTCACCGTCGCTGTCGCGTTTCTCTACACCTCTCTCTGCCACCGCCGTCTCCGCTCTTCATGTCTGTTTCTGCTCGTCGTAGGTCCCGTTTTCCTGGTACTGGCTTGCTTCGTCATTTTGATCACTGTTGGTCGGTATTCCTCCCTCTTTACCACCCCACTCGTCTCCACCGTCTTTACTCTTCTCCGCCACTGCTTTTAGCGTCTCCGCTCGTCACAGCCACTTCCGCTCGCCCACGACAGCCCAGCGTAGTCTGTTCCCCCGCTCGCCGGCCCCGTTGGTCGCTGTCAGCACTACTCGTTGCTGTCCTCCACTCGCGCCGCCGCCTCCGCCGCCGCCAACCGGGCGCCGGAGAGGGCCCGGAAGCGGCGGAGGTGTGGGCGGGCGGGGCGGGGCGGGCGGGCGCGGGTGGACGCGCTGCGTTCCGGAATCGATGCAACGCGCCGGGCCCGTGCGCCGCCCGCGCCGCCGCCGCCGCCGTGGGCGCTCTCCCTTGCGCGCCGCGCAGCACCTGAAAGGAGCGCCGGCGCCCGGCGTGAAGGGGCGTGACGACGGATGGGAATGGGGAAGGGAGGGAAAGCGGGAAGGAGGCTGGGAGGGGACGAAGCAGGAAGGGGAAGGGAGGGTAGAGAAGGGCAGGGAGGGAAGGAAAGGGCTGGGAGGGGAAGGAATGCAGGAGTGGGAAGGAAGGCAGGGAGGAGAAGGAAGGACGGGGCAAGGTGGGGCGGAGCGAAACGAGGTGGAGCGGGCGGAGCGGGGTGGAGCGGAGCTGAGGCGGGTCAGAGCGGGTCAGAGCGGGGCAGGCAGGGCGGGGCGGGGCGAGCAGAGGCGAGGGAGGGGCGGAAGGCGGGCGAAGGCGGGGCGGAGCAGAGCGAGGCGGGGCGGGCGGGGCGAGGCGGGGCGGAGCGGACGGGCGGAGCGGAGCAGAGCAGGCCGGGCGCGGGCGGGGAGGAGCGGGGTGGGAGGCGACGGGCGGGAGGGCGGGGGGGGAGGGGCGGGGATGGAGCGGGGCGGAGGGCGGGGATGGGCGGGGAGGGCGGCGAGGCGGGAGGCGCGGGAGGGGGGGAGGGGCGGGGAGGCGGGGGAGGGGCGGCGGAGGGGCGGGGAGGGGCGGGGAGGGGCGGGGAGGGCGCGGAGGGGCGGGAGGGGGGGGAGGGCGGGGAGCGGCGGGAGGGGCGGGAGGGGCGGGAGGGCGGGGTAGGGGGCGGGAGGGCGGGGAGGGGCGGGAGGGGCGGGGAGGGGGGCAGGGGCGGGGAAGGGAGGAGGGGGGGGGGCGGGGAGGGGAGGGGCGTGGGAGGGGCGGGAGGGCGGGGAGGGGCGGGCGAGGCGGCGGGAGGGGCGGGAAGGGCGGGAGGGGCGGGGAGGGGCGGGAAGGGGCGGGGAGGGGCGTGCCGGGGAGAGCCCGCGCGATGACAGGCCCCTGCGCGCCCCGACAGCACCGACCGCGCTTCACTTATTCATCAGCGCTTGCTTCACCTGACGGAACAAGTTGGCTGAGTAGCGAACTGGCGGAGGTTCGGCTTCCAAATCGCGTTTGATACCAGAGTTACTGGTTTGGCCAGGGTCATAAGTACTACAACCCAGAATTCACATATTACATTATACCTAATATAAGCAGATAACAGGGATGTATTTTTACAAAAATAGATATGCGAAAAGGCATTTATCATAGCTAAAGATGGGGTGTAAAAAGTCAAAAAACCAATGAGAAATTACATTTAAAAAGAAATATAGCAAAACAATAATTTAATTGATTCACATTTTTATTCTAACTCTAAAATTTATATTGGCACTTAAAGGGGAAGGAAACGATATTTGCTTTGTAATTATGACCATTCAATATGATGGTTAGGGATTTGTTTCACTCGCAAATATATCTTTCAACGCTATTGCAGACATCCATACTCTTCTTGAAATGACATAAGTGAAAACGGAATTATGCTTGTCGCTCATTGCACCTCTGTAATCGCCAACACTGAGAAGAGGATAGATGTACAGAGAACTGTCCTCAAATGGGATTGGAGGCCATACACAAAAATTGAAAGGGATTCATCGTGAGCGAACAAAGGCTGTCGTCATCTCTGGAAAAAATCAAAAATCTTTACAGATGTCATCTTTATATTTCCTTTATATTTTTAACACAACCTCTTCCTTCACAGAAATACAAAACACGACAGTGAATTGGGCTGTCCATGCTTGCAGGTATATATCTAGCTTGATCAAGATAGATTTCAGGAGAAAAACAATGCAAAATAATAACTTAAAAAAGAGAAAAGAGCAAGTGCAAGAAAACGCAGAAGTTTTAACCTTTCACTAAGAAATAATTGCGGAGCCTCTTACGACAATTATTCATTTTCCAATCTTGCTTTGAATTGTAGATACGATTCCCGTTCATAAGTAAATTACTAGATTGTAACAATGCTAATCATGCGACAATTTACCTTTGTCTTCCTGTTATATTTCACTCTAATTTAATTTTCATTTTCATTGTCATCCTCATCGCCATTTATGACAATAATAAATGAGAATCAATGTAGCGCAATAACATTAACGTAAATCTCCGTGTAATAAATCAATCATACATTTAATTTCGAACGCAAAATCAAACTTGTCGCATTTAAAGTAGACTTAAGAACCATGATGACACATGAACAACGTGGTGACACTTATTGAAAATGTCTGGATGATTGTGGATATAAAAAATAGCCGTTGTTTCAAAAAAAAACAATACAAGAAAACAAAATTATAGATAGTTCGGAAAATTAATAATTATTTATAAAAACGTACTTTGAAATAACGATCTATTTTATTTGAATTCTGTCAATGCAAGTCTACGTTCGCCGGAGGAAAGGCTAGAATTTATATGATCGCCGAAAACAAATTAATTAGGAAGTAAATACCGGAATGATGTGAACAGGGATACATTGGATCACATAGGCTTTTGCGGTCCGAAAATAAAACATTTGACGTCTGACTAATGATAGCTTACATGGAATGACGGACGTTGGCGAGGCCGTCCGAAGAGTGCGCTAGGGGCGCGGCGCAGGAGGTTCTTAGAGATCGCCGCGGTGCGGTGGCGGAGTGCGCTTTTGTTGGGCCGCCGCATAATGGTTTCAAACTTACCAAAAACGTGGTCGTAATTCAAAAAATAGAACTTCACGCTTAGAGGTTAGTTCTATGAAACCTTATTTCGTTCTAAATATAGTTCTAATATTAACTAGGTATCTCCCACCTGCGGGGCACCACCCAAGCCGGTACACGCTCTAACTCCTGGTCTCCTGACATATATGAGGGTTCGGCTGTGTGTGTGTGTGTGTGTGTGTGTGTGTGTGTGTGTGTGTGTAAGGGGTGAGGATGGAAAGGGAAGAGCAAAGGAAGATTGCTCGCGGTCCATTTGTTAGGAAAATAATAGAAAAATAAGGGAGGTACATTTTCATGAAATCCGCAGAAAGGAAACGGTGATGTAAAATCTGATTTGCAGATTTGGATTAAGCACATAAAAAATAGGGAATACACTTGATCAAACTCGTTCAAGAAAATCATTGCAGGATTATGTTATCGGAAATCAAAGCAGATAGTAGCATATTGTTCTAGACTGAAAAGGGTCAAGAACAATACGATGAGCTTCATCCCACTCTTAGTTGCAACTCTTAGTATAAAAGATTTATTTATTTTAGTTCGCTGTGCAACTGCACAGTCAAGTGATCAAAACCTCATTTACAACTTTACATTACATTAATATTTACACATTTCATTGACACGTAATATTTTACGAAATTCTACAAAGTAATTAGTTCATTTAATATTTTAATCATTGTGTATAACAAGGTAAGAAATACTATGTATTATAATTTTGTAAGACTTAGGAATATAACAATTTTGAAACACTGATGTACAATTTAAGACAAAACGAATGTAAGTATAAAGTTTTAAGTTTTTACTAAGATTGCCTGGTAAATTTGTTTTCCACATAAGTAGAAAATATTTTACATCCCTGAATAATGTGATACATATTCTCATATTACGTGTCAATGAATTCAACAATGAAATTTCAAACAATATTAGAGTGTTTTACTACGAAAGTCAAATTACACAGCAACAACAATTAGTTTTATAAATAAAAGAAAAGCAGTTTAAGGGTTGGAATAAAAATATTTTATATTTCGTCAACTGTACTTTTTTATGTCGGTGATTAAATCGGAAGGAAAATTAAATAGGTAGCTGCAGAGACCTCAGAATTATAAAACGTTTGAAGAAACTCGCACTTTTCTTGCAATCGGTTAGAACATGTTTTGATCATTTACTTTTTTATAGATTACGCAGTTTATAAGATTACGTTGGCTAATATTTTATCTCCTATCTTTTTTACCATAGCCAGGCCCTGCTATTTTACCATTCACATTTTGCTCAATATTTTGAACCTCATGCAATACTTTCTATGAAGAACATTCTATGTCTTTACGTCATACAAGAAATTATTATTATGCTTCGAAAATCGAGATCCATATACTTTTAGGAATCGCAGCTTTGATGCCCTCTAATTATCATTTATTTGATCTAACTTATTGTGCCCAGTTGTTTAAGTATCCGCATCTTCGCAAGGGACTGTGCTGAAAGGCGCTCTTTGCGGGACACACTGTGCGGCAGCAATAATCGTCACAGCGCGCAAAGTCGACTCGATAGCAAGGCGGCGTCCAACTCGCCTCCGGGGAGCACCTGCCCTTCCCTAATGACACCCACGCCCTAAGTAAATGTCCTTGAGTTGCCGCCGCCGCAGCATCAGAGTCGCACGGACTCGAGTAATCTAATTCCATGTGCGCTGTTCGACACCGTTTTGATCCGGCTAATGCCCCTCGGGGCGCGCGAGGGGCGGGGCGGCGCCGCGCTGCCCGTATGGCGCGTCGCACAGCAGGGCACGAGTCCCGCGGCGGCCGTTGGACGCCGCATCAGCGCAGCGGCACGCGCGCGAGGGGGGCGGCGGGTGGGAGGGCAGGGCGGGCGTTGTGAAGCAGAGAAGAGGGCAGGGAGGAACTGGACGGCAAATGAAGGAACCGGGCGAAGAAGGGTGGAGAGGGGCGGAGAAGAGAATGGGGCGGGGCGGGGAAGGAAAGGAGCGAGGCCGGAAAGAGTGTAGCGTGGCGGATAGTGATGCCAAGTTGGCAACCGCGGAAGGCGCTTTGGACCCCTTGTCTGCACCTTCGTGTTGCGCCAGGTTTAGGAAAGTAGAATTATGCTAAAAGTATGTAACTAGAAGGTTAAAAAACAATTGTAATACAGGTTTAAATCTTTAAAACTACCTCTTGAAGTATACCATTTTACCTTTTTTATTAGCGGGTCGTTTGTACTTCTATAGCTTAATTACATATTATATTCATTCTTCCATTTTTATTAAAAATGTACCAAAAACGTTTCGTGCTTGCATTATGTCGTGGGTGACTAACGATACCCAAATTACAAAGTTGCAGAGGTATTGAAAATTTATTTCATTGTGGCAGGGATATGTTCATCTGATTTTTAAATTATTCAAACATTTTGGGAATACACGTCAAGTGCGCTTAGAACAACTGAAAGCGATGTGTAGAATACTTGATATGAAGAAAAAATAAATCCCGGCTTTAATATTCAAGATTCTTCGATTTTTCAGTTATAATGCCTTAGATACTGTAACGACACGAACTCAGAGAACGCGTTGCTTTTGCGACGCTCCGAGGCTGGCAAATTGAACCGTTAGGCGCGGAGAGCCGGCAGGGTTTACGCGGCACATTGCAAGGGTGCCCACCCCGGCGGTGGATACTTTTGTTGTTCAGGTGCGTGGGCGGCTTTATGGCCACCATAAGGGGGGACTCGGCCGACCACTTGGAAAACAAAGGAGGTACGGCATGGTGGTTGTGACTATTGGGGGTACATAGTGTTTATATGTATGCGGGCATGGAAATATATTAGAATTGTGAACTTATACTACAAATTCCTACATTTTCGGTTTTATTAGAATGGGACAGATAGTCGGCAGGAAAGTCTTGCAAATTTTTACATATAAACAGCTTATGACGATTCCATGTTATTTTGAAGTCAACTAGAGTTATTCACAGCTATGTTCTTTTATTGTGATAAGATACCACCGGCGCTTATTCTCCCTGCTCTGTGCATTTACTTTTGTCACGTTCCGAGTATGAGACATTACACTAACCGGTGAGGAAGGCAGAGTAGTTGGTCATGATTCAGCTGTTCTAGGATGTCACAGATGTTTGGCCAGATAGGTCTAGATTGATCGAAATGCGTCAGTTACAATGTTACAAATGACGCAATTTCACCGTTTTAAGAAAGTTTCATACGCTATACAATATTTTATATTTTTTAACCCACAAAACATTTTTTAAATTCTGAAATAATAAAACTACTGCAGATGTAGGGGTAACGTCGACGCGTCTCTGTATTTGTCGTGCCAAAATGTTCTGTACATATTTTAAAATATTTAATTATAAAGAAATGTTATGAATAAAATGGGACATTAAATGGCTGCAGCTAGTACAGTAAGCATAACGTTTCGAATACTCGTTGCTATACTACTTTTGACCGTGATACTACACTTCGCACACCGACGTATTGCTGGTGGCATTCTACGCCGAAAGAAGAACATTTTTCATGCTATGCTAGAATTTGAATGGAAACGGATTGAAATATTAATTTCTTGTTGAAAACCGATTCTGATATAAAATCTGCTTTGATATACTAAGTGTAATCCGTGGAAACGGCATAACTTATATTCATCGCGCGAACACCCAATAATCGAAGTACCTGGTTTCGTAAATACACGAAAAAATAAACAATATATAAATATCAGGAAATGCTCGGCAGAGAAAGCAGAAAAATCAGAGCGCGACCGGGTGGCTAGCAGTGGGGAAATCACGCCCGTGCCCGAATCCAATCAGGGCGGGTGGGCGGCGCTTGAGAGTGTGATTATCGCGGCCAGCGGCGGCGGCGCGGCGAGAGGTCGATAGCGAATTACTCGCTCCTTTGCGCGGCTGCGAGGGAATTGTCGGGGAGGGTGAGAAGGGAGAAGGCGAAGGCGGGAGGGTAAATGCGGGTGGGGATGGGGTGAAGTCTGAGGTGGAGGTGGAGGTGGGAGAGAGAACGGGAGCGGTTGAGGGCAGGGGCGATGGCCAGGGCGATGGCCAGGGCGATGGCCAGGGCGATGGCCAGGGCGATGGCCAGGGCGAT
>BOPP01000089.1:4596808-4629693 GCA_017312745.1 Gryllus bimaculatus
AAGGGAGAGGGCAAGGGAGAGGGCAAGGGAGAGGGCAAGGGAGAGGGCAAGGGAGAGGGCAAGGGAGGGGGCAAGGGAGAGGGCAAGGGAGAGGGCAAGGGAGAGGGCAAGGGAGAGGGCAAGGGAGAGGGCAGACGTACGGAGGATCTAAAAGATCGTTAAAAATCCAAGGCTTTGATCCGGTTTCAACCTGCTTTCGGAAGATACTCTGTTAGACTATCGACGCCATTGTCACAGAGACACAAACTTAAAGGAAATGGGCTTGTTGATGAAGGCGTACGAGCTGTTAAGATATCAAGTGAGTAAGAACAGGAGGTGTGAAAATGTAGTGTTAATAAAATGGAGAGGAAAATATTAGAATATAATAGTAGGATCTTTGAAGCAGAAGATAAACTAAAATGGGGGCAAGAAATGTCATGGTCACAGAGAAATGTGAAACTGATGCAAAGATTTAAGCCGAAAAGTGCAAATTAATATGTTAGAAAATTTGGAGTGAATATAAAAGTGTTCATGTTGGAACAGATCTCCTAAGTTGTACATTCGTGCTGATCTGTTACAGAAAATCAATATGATGCTTATTTACCTTCGGTCGAATTGCATCTGAAAATTGGCACTGCATTTTAGGATTTGATTTGATTGATTAGTGATTTCGAGCCCGTCATCTGATAAGGTCATTAATCCCGTAAGTGTAGAGCATTCTTTTATCGCGGGAGGAGGAGATCATGTGTGGTGAGATTCGGCAGCGACATACATCGGTTTGTGGGTTATTCCCCAACTAGATTTCTCCCACCACCGGGGCACCGCCCCAGCCAGGACAAGCTGTACGTTCCTGACTGGATTCCCGAGTAAAGAGATTTAAGGATACAGGAACGGAAACGACTGTGAGACCATTAGGAGCTGTGAGGATTGCATAATGACCAAGGAGACTGTGAAAGATGAGGGCGTCTAGGCGGAAGAAGGATTATTCAGAAAGAAAAGGTTTTAAAATGGAGGGGAACTCACGAGAGAAATGGAATTGAAAAGAGAAAAAAATACAGCGATGAGGGTTGGGTCGGTGAGGGCGGTGGTCGCGGTGGAGTGATCTAGTGAATATTGATTCCGAACGCATAATCTACCGAGGTCATTAGTCCCGTAAATGGAGAGCATACTTTTTTATCGGGAAGTAATGGAGTTCGTTCTGTGGAACGCGAGATCCGGTCGACACTATATGGTTGCGGGTTTACCACTGCAGGTTTCTCTCCAGCAGGGGAACCAACGCAGTCGGGACAAGTCCTTCCTTTTGTAACCGACTGCTCTCCCCAAATGTGTGATAGTGTAGAGCATTTAAGTGCAACTGTATGTAAAAAAGGGGATAGGAGGAAACAAAATGAGGCAGGGAATTGCTCCTTTACCCATTTGTCAGGACACTGCTCCAAAGTTCGGCTGGTTTTGATAGAAAACAACAACACGGAAACTTACTTATCAGAGAAGTCGGCCGCTAGTATTCTCCTCCAGACCGACTGAAAGCTATGTAGGATGTGCGTAAAATTCTCCACGGTGAGGTCAGGAAACATACGACCTCCCGGGCCGCGATGCTGCTGAGACATCCCAGCCGGTGTGGAGAGGGGGGAGGACGCCAAATCCTGATGCGCTCCACTCTGCTGCGGTTAATCCGCGAAGGCCCTGAGGCCGCAGTGAGACTGTGGGGGCGGCGGCGGCGGCGGTGTTTGCAACTAATGCTCTTCCACGGAAACTGAACACAGCTTGATTTACAAGCACAAGTTGCCTTTGAGTAGAAGCCTCTGAAAATCAAACTGTTGTCGTATGCTAGTCGGAAGTCCATTATCGTGGACGGTGGGTGATTGCAGAATTGATGGAAAGAACGAAATGCGATTTTAAATGTTTCAGGATAAGTGGGACAGGTACATATTTTATATCCATGCATATAATGGGCTCATTGAAGGGAAAGCTCAAATCAGAGAATAATAATGGCAATGTGGGACCGAGAGTCAGTTTCAAAATGAGCGTACTGCAAATAATTAGTTATCCATAGCACATATTAAAAGGATGCTTTTTAACTTGAAATATTTACTTCAAAGTATTAACACATATTACAAAATATGTTTCGTGGATAAAATGTTATTTTTTATACAGACAATATGTGCTTTTTCTTTTCATTATTTTTTAGTGGATTTATATAAAAAAGCTTGAAAAGATATTTTATTATGTATTATCAATGGAATGAAACACGGGGTTCAGCATATTGCAGCAGAATGCACAACACCTATGAATATCAAATCAGCTAAAATCATTAATTAGCAAAGAGAGTGTTTTGTTTTTGTTCATTAACTCTGCGCAAACTACATGAAGTGCGGTTAGGTTGTAATTGTCACCAACTCATTAAATGAAATATTGTATGGGAAAATAGTACATAATAATCATGATTTTATGGAAGAGAAGATTGAATTTTGCTTCAAAATCAAAAGAGAAATATTGCACTAGCTGAAGCAACTCGAGTCGACTATTTATTTATCGCAATCATACTATAAAAATGAAGGCAACCTATCCGTAAAGTATTCACGTCCCATTTCTACCACTCCTCGCTACCTTCATCACGAAAATCGTCAATAACGCGTTTTATTGTTAAACAGCAGGAAACTAGCGGTGCTAAAACAGCATATACATTTTCACCGATATTTTCACGTAAAATTACGCCCGAAGTACAAAAAATGTTCAAACAATTGTACAAGGCCTTATTTTAATATTTATCTTTAAAGAACAAATTTTAATAAGGGTAAAACCTCTATATTTAATGTTTTAGTTATACAAATACACCAAAAAGTTTGAACTTATGCAAATTTTGAAAAATTGGGGTTTTAACTGAACATTAGGCCTGAACCATTTCCTTACTTGCACAAAGGTGTTAATAATTGTGATCAACGTTTAATCAAGAGGTTAAATAGGTTTTTTTAGAATTATTAACATATTTTTTATATCATCAAAAGAAAATGATTTTAAATTAGTGTTTTAATCGATTTATTTAATAAAGAATTGAGCAGAGATGTTAATGAATTTGAGTTTAAAACTCCCATTAAAAGGTAAAACACTCGTCAACATTTTAAATTTTCCTATTATTAGCGGAATGCTGAGAATGATGTTGGGAAGGATTACCGAGAGACATGTTATGTGTAAATCAGATAAAACGCATCGAATTAAACAAAGCAATTAAAACGTAAAACGCGTATTGGGAATTATACATTCAGAACGTGCCAACGCTGTACATTTCGCATTTTAATAATTTCATTCCCCTTTCAATTCTCAAATTATTCTACCGTAACAGTCAAATTCCTACGTGTGAATAACTTTTTCCCCGGTTTTGATTCAATCCATCTAACGAAAGGAAGCATAACGATACTATATTTAGTGGAGGAAATAATGTAATTGTGTGTTCCGATTCGTTTGAGAGAAAACCGAATATTTTTTTTGAATGTCTCTCGCTATATAAATAATTATTTTTCGTTTAAAAAAATCTGGTGATGCTGATGAAGAGAAAATGTCCTTGCTAACACGCTAAATCATACACCTGGACCTTTTAAGACCCGAAAAAAGGTTTTAAGGGATCGTTTACGCACAGTTATGCACGATGGTAATAACTAATAAGTATTTAAACGTAATATAACACTTCTTGTAGGTGCCAGCTTATTTCTTTATTTTGTAAACAATGAATCTGTACACTTTTTTTGTCTTTAAAGAAGTACTCGCTAGGAATATTTCCCTGTTCATCAGTAGCAAATTTATGAAGATTAATGTCAATGGCATCTTATAATTACAAAAAAAAATATTTTCTCTAACTGTATTATTTAAAGGGATGCGCACATCATATTTCTCGCAAAAATACTACATTTTCCCGCCCCAACCAGGTGATCATTTTATTTGAACTTATTTAACGATTGAAATGCATTGTTACTCAGTTACGTGGTCACAATTTGGAGTCATTCACGACCGAGGAACATATTCTCCGAGAGTAATCGCGTCCAACAAGGTGACGGGAAAGGTGACAAGTGTACACATGCAAGGAGCGATAACTGCGCTCATGAAAACTGTTCAAAGGATTAGTTCTCTCAGTAGCTGAGGGGTCAAAATAAATGGGCGTTAACCAGACGACCATCGCTTTGAACTAATTTAATTAATTATAATACAGACAATCATGTCCGATCAAAATAATAAACTTAAATGTCACATTTTTTAGTGTTTCCTTCAAAAGTACCAAAGTATTATATTAAAAAATATAAATCAAAGTCAAAGTATTTTGATGAATTGGAATTTCAGTTCGGAAGTTAAGTTACGGTATCTATTTTTGGTTTTTAACAATTTTCAGAATAATACTAAAACCTCCGGCCAAACGTTTGAAACATTTTCAAAAGTTATTGTTTTTCAGTTTTTATGTAATTCATAATGGAATGATGTTAAAACTTCATAAATTGTAAAATTTTCCACCATAGAAGGCATTTTGTTATCCCGCTTTCTACGTAAATGTTTTAACTCTCGTAAACAAAATACGAACTGTGACATTGATATATTTTAATTTTTAACTTCATCGCAAAAGTAGAGAAAGCGTATTTGACACGCTTCTCTGATAAAAACGATAAACTTTTATGAATACTATAAAATAATTCTGCCATATCACGTACAGAAAGAAAACAACGTTACATCTGCCCTTATCTCAGATAAATATTGCTCCAAACAAATTTATTAATCATCTTCAAAAGAAGATTACATTTTTTCTTCTTTTCACAGGTTCTCCACACACAGTCTCAAATACTGTCAATACAAACACTGTCGTACTTTCATGTATATTGAAAGACACTACATTATAAACTGGCCAGAATAATACAAAGTTTTATTTCCTTCGTTGCAAGTTAATCAAAATGTACATGCTACATCCACAGAGATTTTACATTACTGATTCAAGCACGGGAAATATGCCATGATGGTTTTTTCGCGAAACAACGATTCAGGGTATGATTTTGCAATCACAATGTAAAATTTGATATTAACTTTATTGTGGTAGGTACCGTTAGCGAAATAAGAAATCAAATCATTTATCACCTTCGACACACTGCCCCCCCCCACATTTATCATCTTCGGCATTTTAAAATGTAGGCTCCCGAGCACATTAAATCGTAACGTAAACGGCATCGTTGATACTTGACCTGATTTACGGCAGGGCGTATCTTGGCGCGTCGAAACGCTGTAAGCCGCGCGACAAGTGAATATGCGCGCGCGCCTGAGGCGCGGGGCGTCGCGGCGAGGCCATCCATTTTGCACGGGCGGAAGTTCGCAAACTCAGAGGAGGGCGCCAGCCTTCCGAGAGCGGCGCGCGCGCACGTGCATGCGAGGGAGATGATTTAGTGATGAGGCCGAGGAGACTGCGGCGCGCGCGGGAAAATCAGGCGTGCCAACAGCGGGGAAGTCCCCAGCCGCGCGCTCTGGCCTGCGAACAGCTTTGAGCCGCGCCCTTTGACGTTGAACGGGTGGGAAGAGGAGTTGTGCCTCTTGCGGCGCACTGCGACGTCAGGTGTCTAAGAATAAACGTCTCAAACGTCTAAGGCAGTTTAGGGTTTAAAAATACTTTTTACCAATGAACATGTGGTGGGAAATATCAAAACGGCGTAACATATCTGACACTAGCCCCTGATTAGTAGGTAAATTATCCTCTACTTCTGCTTGGAAGGTACACGAAATCTGTTTGGCTGCGCCAGAACGTGTACCTGGAAACACTATAGCAGTCATCTTTACCATGTTCTCGGAGATCTCCATTATGAATACATTTTCATAAGAATTTAAGTAAAAAAAGGACATTTGACGCAGACTACATGGATTAACTGTGAAACATGAAAGCCGTATATTACAAATATACAACTGAAGAGAATGCAATAGACAGGAAATAAGTGAAGATGAAGCTTATGGAGAAATATGTGCTTCATTATCAAGCTTAATAACTTGAAGTAGAAGTGGGTGGATTCTCACTAGACCAGACAAACAAAATGTTTCATTAACAAGTTACGTTGCTGTGAGAACATAAAAAGCAGGTTGAAACAATCGACGTCCATGAATCGCAAAACATCAAATCAATATTAAGCACCAATTACAAATAACACGTTGTCCGATATGTATACAAATTAAACGATTAACAAATAATAAACTGAACATACATCTAGGAGGTTATTTTAATCCAAAATTTTAAACATAGGAGACGGTCGTCCATGAAACGTAGAGGAAGCGTTTGAGTGGAAGAGTGGTCAGCGAAGTGGAGGGGAAGGATGGCCCAGGGCGAAGATCGATCGCCTCCGATAGAAGTCTCCGTCAGCGTAAAAGCGGCCGCATACAGCGCCTCGGGCGGCCCACAAGCCAAGGGCCGCACCCTCGTCCTCGCCCCCGGGGAAGCACACGAAAACCTCGTGGCCGGGGCTAGTTAGAGATATTTCGGCCCACTGACACGTTTTTAACCTTTTTCAACCTGTGATTCGACGCAATAACGTTGAAATTATACATTTGGATTTAAAATCTAAATATCATCACTGTCATCATCATCATTATCTTTCAAGTCTCTCACTTAGCGAAGTGTCCTACACCAGACACTGGTGCCACTGAAGAACCAAAGTGCCTGGGCGGATGCCACTGGAGAACCAAAGTGCCAGGATTCAACGCAAGGTTATAATCAATAAAAACTTCTTGAGGCCAAGCCTTGCAGACGATGAAATCAGTTCTTCAGAGATCAGCCATGTCGCTCTATTCAATAGCCAAGGCTTGGTATTTTCGTTTCTTCTCGGCTATAGAGGCAACTATATTTCGGTCTAACGGGATAGCTATGTCGACTATAATCCCCTTCCCTGAAGCCTTGTCAATCTGATTTATGTCAGGTCTGTTGGCTTCGACCCTGCGATCAATGATGACAGATACATTCCGAAAGAGCTTTCACAGTTTCAATTACAAAACTGAAACCGACTTGAACATGTACTATGAGACCTCTTTCTGTACCATCTCCGACTTCACAGCCAGGGCCTGATGGACAACCGCAGCAACGTTGTTGTGCCTACTCAGGTATTCTGTCTGTGCCAAAGCAGAGTACCTGCCCATTAAGTGTATGTGTGTGTAGGGTTTCGCCGGATTGATTGCAAAGGCGGTAGCGGACCTTTATACTAATATACCCAATCACATACCTTCGGTAATTGCAAGTGAAAGTTATTTCGTTGTGAATAGAAATGACAAACCCTTCTACCTCAACAGAGGTCATATTTTGTAAGCTAAAAGTCTAACGATCACATATTGGCGGCGCTCCATTTCAGCTCAGCAGGATACTTGTCCTGCAAGCGCTGCTGGGTCCACTCACTCATCCTATCTTCATTAGCGATACATAGAATTTCAGAGTCAGTTTGATTCAGGTTCAGTGGGGTAAAATTCATGTCCACGCCATACATTTCTTCATGCAAATTCAGATTTTCTTCGACACAAGGACTCAAAATTCAGAAGACCTACCTCCTTCGTTCCAAGGTAAATAGTCTTAGCATTGAACTGTGGGGATGGTGCATACGATAATTGGTAAAAGTCGTCCTAACGTTTCGATTAAGCTCCTGCAGTGCAGAAGTTGTCCAGTGAAGAACACCAAATGTTTAGGCAGGTACTGCCCACGTGATGATAGCTGATATGAGGTTCTTTCTATTTAAAAGAGTTTTACATATTTTTGAGATTCTTTGCAGGACTCTTTTTAATATCAAACCTCATCTTTGCTTTACCTTTGCTGCAAAGTTGTTACAAGCCTAAATATTTGTAGGTACGCTCTTGCCTAAGCTCTTGGATATTAGTGCCACACATCCCGATGAATGTCAGGATCAAGGATTTTCCCCCTTTTCACTTGCACTGCAGCGCATTTATCAATGCCAAACTCCATACAAATAGAGTCGCTACAGGACGTAACTACTTCAAGCAACGTGGAAAGCCGGTTCTTATCTCTGGCGTACAGTTTGAGATCGGCCGTGTAGAACTGATGATTAATGCGGATATGTGGATTTTTGGTGAGTTTAAATCCCAATCCATGAATCTCTTAACATTCTTCTGAGAGAGTTTAGAGCTAGCGAGAACCATTTGATCCTCAGTTCCTTGGTGGTATAGCTGCCTCCAGCAAATGAGACTTATGTTTGTACGTCAAGTTGCCATGCAGTGTTCGATTAAGTTCTCATACTGGACATTTACTTTGTAGAGGCGAAAGACGTACAAAAGTCACAAATGAGGTATCGAGTCGAAGGCCTTGATATAGTCAATCCATCCTACAGAAATGTTGCGGTGTCAATTTTTGACTTGATTACCGACAACACTGTCTATTAGCAATAATTTTTTGCAACCTTGAGCACCATTTCTGCAACCATTTTTCTCTGGTGCCAGAACATTGTTGGCCTTTAGATATCATTCAGCATATTGGCTAGCAAAGATGTAAAAACCTTATATACCGTGGGGACACATGTGATAGGTCGAGTGTTACTGGGAGCTTAAGGATGACAAGACTTGCTTATCATAAATGTAACAAAGACTAGTAAAAAACGTCGGAATGATTATTGGGTCGTTGAATGCAGCTTGAAATCATTTGGCCATAACCGCATGAGTGCACGCGAAATACTTTCACCAAAAGTTTTGTATCCAATCAGTACCTGGCGCTTTCTAATTCTGAGCCTTCCTGACTTCATTAAAGATATATCTCTGTGTAATATTAGGCTAGCACATCTGTGGCGTATCACATTTCCTTTAATCTTTTGGTAACCAGTAAGCTCCATCATCATGGGTCTTGGGGATGCTCCATATGTTACGCCAATATTCTTCCATTTCGGAGCCTTTAAGAACTTTCCAGACATCTTTTTTTGATCGTTGAGTAGTCTAAAAAATTTCATCTGGTCACATGAATACAAAGCATTCTGTTGTCTTCGTTTCATTGCTTTATGATATTTTCTTATACGGCATCCAAGGGCTGCGACGCGCTATTTTGGATACTCAAGTCAGTCTCCCCTAAAAATATGTATCCCTCCATGTCCGTTTCAAGTCTGGTAGCCAAAAAAGGACGCATGCATAATGGAGATATTTAACTCCTTAGTCCATTTCATTCGCTGGCGTTGAAAGGTGGGGTGAGGTCGAAGGGGGGGTGAGCTGTCGTCTCACTCAAGCTGCGACCCCAGCTTTTTGTTTGTATTTTGGTAACCATAAGTGTTGCAGCGCCACACCTTCCCGGATGGCATGAGGAGTCTTCACTGCTCTCCACTGGCACCTCTGGCGCTGGAAG
This sequence comes from Gryllus bimaculatus, assembly GCA_017312745.1. NCBI lineage: Eukaryota > Metazoa > Arthropoda > Insecta > Orthoptera > Gryllidae > Gryllus > Gryllus bimaculatus. The sequence continues at coordinate 4,606,116 of BOPP01000089.1, forward strand.
CACCTCTCGTTTCTGAGCCAGAGCGACAAATGCGCACCATCACCCAACCCCTAAGGCCGACGGTCAGTCACCTACAGCCCGCAAAAATATAGGGATGGCTATTTAGGATGCTGCCCCATCTCCCAGTTGGCAGGTGGTTTGTCGATCCATTTACTGTAAGTCAGGCGCAAAGGTAACCTCCCAGCTTCCAGAATAACAGACAGACATCATTTGGCGGGATGTCATTGCCGTGAATGCCGACACGCAATAGTGCCATTACCTGTTCCCCACTTGCCGTAGCGGTTCTTTCAGTCCACGTAGTTAATAATAATAATAATAATAATAATAATAATAATAATAATAATCCTATAATTCACGACAAAATATGCTAGAATTCGGTTGATTATGAAGTCTACTTCAGGTTACACCAGTTTCCCAAGAAGCAGATCGTTTCCGAAATACTATCGGTGTCTCTAGAGAACATTGGCAAAAGGGGGGGCTGTTTCCAATAAAGCAATACCTTGCACTTCCAGTCTTTTGTATGACCTGGAAGTTTTGCCAAGTTGTTACACAAATTTTGCGGAACAAATTCCAGAGTTCTTATAATTATCAATACGAACTGTGTTTTTACGCCCAACAATCAGCTAATCTATTTCTAAATCTACATTTCTTGTATTTGAGATGTTTCTATGCCTCCCTTTTGATAGTGTGACGTCATGGATACTCACAGCGACCACAGACACCGAGCTTTCGTATAACAATATATTTATTAACAAAGAAAACAAAACAAATATATACACTTAATAATCTACTTACACCTTATCTCTGATAGACCTACCATCCCCTGATCGCGGGAGCGATCCAAACTCGATTTAAGATGGTTTTGATTGTGGCATTCGCCACTCCTACTTTTGAAGCGCGCACAAAGCCTAGCTTCCGTGACCGGATGTCACGCTGGGACACAAAGTCCGTTCTGGCGCACCAACGGCTGGTTTGCCTCGATCGCAGGAGCGATCTTATCCGATTGAGAATCGGCGTGAATCGTGGCACTCAACCACTCTTCACCTCGGAGCACGCACACAGCATCGCTCCCTCGTGACCGCAGTCCTAGGGGACTGCGGACTATGGACTAAGGACCTAAAGTCCGCAGGCTTCGTCAACTAGTAACTCGAGCTTCGCCAGCCTGGCTCGCATATGCACCGTCGTGGCGCCAAGTTTTGTGCACACGCACGAGGTTCTCCCAGTGTCTCCAGAACCCACCCACTGGCTCTGTACACTCTGTTATATAGACGAGGCCTACGTGACCTACTACGTCACGCCACCCCCTCGCTTGTTATAACAGTGAAAAGTTTCTATAGGCCGGATACTCCCAAAGCCTTGTGTCTCCCGTTTCCGCGTTCTTCCCTTTACGGAAAAACCCTTCTTCTTGTGGCGAGGCTAATCCTCTGCCAAGCGTCCCCAAATAGATGCCACGAGGCACGCTGGCTAATACGTTACAATAGCAAAGCACAGCAACATCTACAAGTAGACACGATTTTTCTCCAAATCCCGGATAACAATATCCGATTTTTTTGCCACTATCGTGCGAACATTTCGAATTTTGTGGTCATACAGTATTATACACGTTCCAACGGACGTTATCGGCGAGTGTTCGTACCACCTGGAGCACGTGTTTGGAACTTCGAAAGCGGCACAGATCTGCCAGTTGAGATAACTACGCTCAGTGTCGTACTTCGGTCTTTGTTAGAATTCGACAAACTGAGACGATATGAACAATGTTTTTATACTCGTTCCTGGCAAATGCGGCTTGGGAAATTTGAGTCTTGGGAGAATCGCTTTCTCATAATTTCGTGTTTTCAACGCCTGATCTTGGCTAGCAGCTAGTTGCAACTGCTTCCGATTCTAGCTTCATTGTTATCCTTTAAAGCTACATAAATGATTGATATTTATTGATCTGACGCGTATCTATTCTATTTAGATATTGTTCACGGAGTGGTTTGTCTCTCCACGATTTCGTTAACAATTAACGATTTAACCATTCACTTTTTTGTGTCTCACATTTCATGTTAAGTAGTATCAGACGATCAGTGTATGTTATTCTGTGCGTCTTGCGTAGTTTTCTTCACAAGTCTACTTGATACACTTACAATGCTTCGTCGGTCACATTTAATGACCTGTTAATGAGCCATCTTAATGGCTGACTACATACATTCTATACACAACTATTTGTATTGTTCCAGGAGGCTGCAATTTGTCTGAGGCCTCTTCCTCCTCCCTTATGCGACACAAAGGTTATGTCCCCTCGCCGACACGAAAAATATGTCAAGGCAAAATTCTAAGCCTCTAGCTTTGTGCACATTATAGCAACGCTGTACGTAGGATAATACCATCTGATTTTTTCGTAGTTAACTATTACAGAGCAATAGTCTCTACGAATTGCCATCGACTGAGAAGCTGATAAACTAGATTTCACCGAATCATCATCTCTAGCGTAAAAGTTCACTATGATGTTTCACTATGGTGTTCATCCTAAAGGTTGAAAGTATTCGCGCAGAAGGCATTGGTGGGCGGGGGCAGTTGAATTGTAGTCCAAGCCATTAGATTGCATACAATAAATATATCAATAAAGATAACATAATATATTACGACATAAAATTTTCAGCACATACAAAAGTGTTAATGGATCTGGAAAAGTTTAATTACATTTTCCACGGAATCCACGATTACGTGCAAAAAATCAATCCATCGCAATGTATTCGTCAAATGCTGATCTTCTTATAAGATCATATTCAATTTTTAGAAACTACGAGAATTTTTAACAAATTTATCTTTAAACATAAGCAGTTTTTAAATTTTAACAATTTTTTTCCAGAAACGGCTCCGAATATTTTTCTTTAATTTATTTCACGTATTACAAAGAACGGTAACGAAAGTGGTGTTGGTCCCACTTGAGGCGCGCTCTCTGTATTTTCGAAAATGGGAAAAAAATCGAAATGGAAAACTGTAATTTTCCGCGCTTTCTTTGAGGCGGTGTTGTAACACATTGCTCTCTAATTAGAAAGCTGTTAAATTTCACACGTATAACTTATTTATATAAAAACGTGAAATATTGCCTAAAATTTACACGTTTCTTCGAATGTACACAACGTGAGAGTACAAGCTAGAAGTAATATTTAACTGGCTTACTTAGAAATTTGTTTATAATAGAATTCGTTTAATTACTATCTCATATTATTGTTACATTTTCAAAAACAAACGTACGAAGTTGGAACAGTTTTTTAAGGCGAGTTGGCAGCAAATATGAAAAGTTTTAGTGGGCTATCTGGGGTACCACTAACAGTTTAATATCGGTTTGAAGACAATTAAGAAGAGACTAATTATGGATTTTTCTGCTTTTAAATCTTAATTTAAAAGAAAATAAAAAGCTAACATTAAACTTAGAATACATTTGCTATAAATAATTTTTTGAATACATAAGAGAAGCAATAGTTTTCCATGAAGAATGCCGAATAAAGCCCATATTTGGAACCTATTTTCAAAATGCGAAATTTGACAATTTGTTTACTACACATTTTTTATGAAACTTATTTTTTAATTCTGGAATTTCCCAGAATTGAAGGATATGAGTCAACGATATTGTTCAAATTCTATATTCTTTCATGTGTTCAAAAATGTGCCAACTACATTTAAAATTTAAAAGCTAGCCCAATTAAACCATCTCCTCCACATTGTCGTTTAACTTTAGTGTTAGGTGGGATTTAAAATGAAATTTTACCCACCAATTTCAGCATTAGAAGACAGTAAAAGTTTGTTTCACGAAAAAAGGACAAACATTACAAAAAGCTGGAATTCTTTAAAAAATGCCGCCATAAAAATTAATTTTTCGCGCAGTAACATTATAGCTTTTCTAGTTTCGGGGACGTTTCTTGAATCTTCGTATGTGTAGATCGTCTAGTGCGAATTTTGGGAAACAAAAGTAGTGACGAAAACATAAAACCAAAAATCAAATTCCTGATTGCAAAAAATCCTTTACATCATTAAGACCTAAGAATTTCTTTAAATATAACCAATATCATTAAATTTCTTTAATATTGAGAGCAAAAGGAGCATGACACAAAAAAGGCAAGGCACAGAATCTTATTATCGAGAACATTTATCAGTATTTGTTTCAACAATTAAGTGTAAGCTAACGTACGAAAAAATATTCTCCTTTAAAAAACAACAAGACTGAATTTCATGGGCGTCTGGTACATTTCAGGTAGACACAAATGCATTTTAACATAAATTATACAACATTTCGGAAGTATTCCAGAAAAATCCAACACCATACCAGCATCAGTTACACGCAAATGCCATTACGATTTTTCTCCCGAATGGAAGGGAAATGCTAGTTCATTTATATAACACGAACTCGTGAACTTACACCAGCCGTGTTACACAGTGTACCTCTTTCAATGTACAGAGTTTCTTGGAAAATTTAAAATTTTAATCGTGTCCGCTAATGGAGTATCGCTTTATTCCTCGTTTAATTAAAAATGCAACAAACGTTTGCAACGCGCGTTGCGTTGCTCCAATTTGCTTTCGTGATCACATTCGACAAAGTTCGGATCCCATGATCCCATGACGAAATGATCGATAAAATTAAAGAAGAGAATTTAATACCTCACTTCAATACAGAGTCCATGTCTGTTTGGTGTTCGGTTTTAAAGTGTACGGTTTTTGCAAATAACGTTGGAAGAATCGCTAGAAAAATATTGATGTTTAGAGAGGTGTCGAATTTTCTTTTTGTGTTTGTGAACGCTTTTGTGAAACAATGTATCAACTTTAAATTTTTCGATAAATTTTCGGCGATGGTAAATTGCATTGCGGGAGCTTGTTCTTTGAATTGAAAATTATAAATGTGTGAACTATGATTCACTTTAACGTTTCTACAGACATTTTAAAGCGAATCTTTGGAGGATAAGAAAATAAATGCGTAAAATTGGATTTTAAAGCTTGCTCATTTTTGTTTCAATGAAGCTTTTATACTTTTAAGAATAAGGGGCCAATGTAATTTCACACCTTCGATAAAGGTACGTTGTCATTCTGAGGATAGTATTGATGGTAATCGGTAGGAATCGGTCGTTTAAGTGCCAGAAAACCGAAAACTATTTATTTTTTATAAAATTAAAGGGTGAAAATGTGGTACTATTAATAGTAAACAAGACAGAAATTGCAAGTAAAGCTTGACGTCATCCTCTACCACTCTGCACATTTCGTCTGAGCAATCTTGAGAAAGTTTATACTTCAATTTATTGATTGACGCCTTTGACAGGTCATCAGCTCTTACGGTGTAATCTAATCGGGAACTTAAACGTCACCATAGTGACGTCAATGTAGAGACCTGATTGGATGACGCCATAACAGCTGATTTACGTCAAATGACTGTGTCTAAAAGGAAGTATTGGAGATGCCTTCTTTATGAGTGTATATCGTCGTTCGAAATGTCATTGCCTGAATCGACAGTAGTGTTAGAAATGTCCCTCTGACGTTTTGACATGTAAACAAGACTCCCTTCACTAAGTCCCACAGTAAAATGTGACGTGTGACCAAACACCGCATTCGAAACTGGCACGTCTTTCACCATATATCCAATAACTCCAAAGTATTAAACTTGATAATTCTCAACATATCCATTTTTTCACATGAAAATTAGCACAATATTATTTTTCGACACATATTGAACATATAGGATGATTTTTATCTTGAGACGATTATTAGTTTTCAAGATATTTAGTGGTCTCAAGAAAAAAAAATCACCCTATAGAACTCTTTCCACCAAAATATTTATTTTTATGCAACTTAATCAAAATATTTATTTTAAGGTGATATGCAATTTGGTATATGGAAATTATAGAGCGCTATTTGAATTTAAAGTTTCAACGCTCAAGATAAGGGGAAATATGTATTTACCTAAAAGCCCCGAGCCCTAGTTATCAGTCATGAAATATATTCTCAAGAATTATGAGCACATGGCGTGCAAATGATATCAAACATGTTTAGATAGAAATGGACGATTTCTTAAAAATAATACTTGGCTTGATAACAAAGGCACAAATTTAGAACTGATCTAAAACACAAGATTTAATTTCCCTTAGCTCTAGTACAAAATGCCATACGTGAATTAAAAAAATTAATGGACAAGGAGGCTCAGAGGGGCCTGGATACGCAGTTTCCCACCTGTAGTTTTAGCCTGCGCACATGTGTGTGTGTGTGTGTGTGTGTAACTACATTCATCCAAAAGTGCTAGATGTGTAGGTGTGTGCGCAAAAATAGAGGAAAGTGAGCGGAAAACATTATATAACTAAACTAAAATCACAACATATAGTAAATGCTTTGGAGCATATTCAGAAAACAAAATGTTTGAAAAGGTGACCTTTGTTGATTTCATTCTGCAAAATATAAGTTTGAATACGAAGTATATTCAAGTGTAGACCTATCGTGACAGCATTTACTGAAGTTACTTACATTTTATTCCTTATGGACGAATATACATTAACACGTTACTGTATTCTATTTCCAAAAAAAAATGTGAATTATTGTTAAATAAGACATGAAGTTTGCGTATAAATAATATATTTTAAAAGATTTACTCTGAAAATAAAAAATGGAAACACGCAAACATGCACGGTTGTCATTTATAATAAAATGTTTCGAACACACCGAGGTAAAACAACTGCTTGGTTAAAATGTAACACACAATTGCATTATATGACTTTTGTATAGCAGAGCACCTCAATTTGGCCTCGTATTATACAAAACACTTTTATTCCTTTTTTTGCAAAATCACTCCTTTGTGTACAAAAATCAATGCAATTCAACTGAGTAGGTTTCCACCCGACCGCGTTTGGTTCAGTCGCATTGAAGAGAGGTCACCGCTTGATCCGAGCCATCAGCCGACGGCATGGAAACCAGAGGGCGTGGTCCACGTAATGGCGGGTGGCGGTGCGGCCTTCGCGGTGCAACTGTCAGTCCGCGAAACGGCCCGCAAGTCGCTTATTTAGCCAGAGAGTGGATCATGCTCGAACTTTTGGGTCTGTCGTTAATCCCCAAATGGGAGTCGAAGGCAGCATGCTTAGGTGGTAAGTAAACTATCATCAAACATATCACCCTCCTCTAATGATTTTTTTCCAAACTAAATTCAGTAAACCATAGACTGTCTTCCCAACAAGAATTTATAACAGATTCCCTTTCGAAGCACACATAATACTGTTAACACTTTTGTCCCGTACTTTTTAACAGAAAGGGAGGGTTACTCCCATGCAAAAAGTAGGTAATCTGCAACCACATCTAAGAACTGAAAGATATTGCCATTTTACCTACTATGCTACCACCATCAACCAGATATATTTTTGTCTCATGAGCCATTGGTTAGCAACAATGCGCACTAGAAATGTTAGGTTAGCAATGAGTAGATTATCCTTTATGATTTATATAATATTTTTCCGATTAGAAAACAAGCAAAAATACGAATGTGACACGTTTTTAAAGAAGAAATTTAAAAGATAATTTTCCACTAAAGATAGTTTTAACAAGTCTTCAATGAGTCTTTAACGTCTAGGAAGTAAACAAATTCTAAAAATGCAACATATACAAACAAAATACTTTTAAATTCTTAAATTTTGGAAGACATATTGCTGAGAGTACTTTCTTACCTTTCTGAAAATGTAACCATGTACGTTCTCTCTGAAATTTTGTTTTTAGAAACTCGAATCACTGCGTGGATTACCCCATGTTCTCGACATAATATTCAGACCTTTGAATCTTCCGTATTTAGAAATTATGCCTTTGCTTCAAGTTCATTTTAGTTAGTAAAAATAAGATAAAATTCTTCCACATTACTCTTTGCCGGTTCAAAATGTTTACTAGGACTACTGATACAAATTCGTTGAAGGCTTTATGCTTTGCGTGAGCCGCAAGTCTCTTGATGGTACCTCCGTATACCGTCCCAGGAACGTTTTCAGTCGCTCATGGCAAAAAGGAATTCATCTGGGCCTTGGAAAGCCTCCTTGTGATCCGTGACATTGCAGAAGTTCTTTCTGTTTTTTTATAGACATACCGCGCAAAGACACATTTTTGGGCCTCATTGCACGAAAACGCTTTCTTAATACAAATTAAAAATGAATTCAATTGCGAAACAATTTTTCTAGATTTTATCTTCGCAATTATAATGGTGATTGATCCAGTGGAATAAAAATATTAACATTACTGACAGTGGATTCCGCTGCAACTCCTGGGATTACGAACTCATCTTCACTTGACCTTCTCTCTTCACCGTTTCAGTTGAGTTTCTGAAATGTGTATGCGATATTTTAGGTATCATTTTGGATTGCAGCACCAAAACTTTTCAAATGCAGCTGAAACTTTGAAGCTAGGCGATCCAACAACATTTATTAATAAAAAGTTAAATTGCAACGGGGCAAGGATGCGACTTAGGAACCAATAGATCGTCCGTTTATTACGTTACACAGGAAAGAAAGGGGGGTTGCAGCCTTATCGCCTGCGTCATCAGAAGATTGGTTCGCTGCTCCTAAAGCTGCGTCCCCTACTCCCCCGTCCTTCAACTACGTCCTGCTGCAGGGCAGGGAGGATGAATGTTGCAGCGGACGGACGTAACTGCGTACTGCGAGGGCCAGGGCTGTAAATCAGCGAGACTGCGCGGGTCAGCAGGGCGCGGCGGACTGGGAAGAGATGAAGAGGCACAATGGTTTGCTCGCATCCGCTACAATACAGATGTTAAATCACGGGAGAAGAGGACTGTCCTCGCGGATTAACGCACAACATATTACCTTTGCTGGTACTTTTGTCCGAAAAATAAATATTTTATTTAATTCAGCATTCGGGGATAAACTAAGTTTTAGGTAATGATGTACATGTAAGCTTCCGCGGCTCGAATCCATAAATTCTGGCTCGCAGGCTTCCTCAGGGCCCTGACGAAGCCTGCGACATGTCGGGCGAAACGTCGGCACCCCAGCCAACGACGCGGCGTCTCCCGGATAGCCCAGAATTTAGGTAATGATGTATAAACGTATATGATAGACTACCATAAATGGTACAAACAGCTTCCCGTGTAATAACGGGGCACGTACAAGCCATTTCAGTCTGAGCCGGTTTTTATGAAGTGCAGTAATTGTTCAAAAATCTAAAAAGGGATGAATTTCAGCGAGAAAGATATTTCATTACTTAGTTCTTATCAGTACCGACGGTCAATTCAGTCAAAAGTCTTGATTTCACTTCCGACACGTTACATTCTATTTAAATAATTACCTTGTGCATTACCTTACGCAGCCAATAATCACGTTGAAGAATCATACCTGAAACAAAAGAAAGTTTTGTTAACATTGTGAAACCACGAACACCCCAGTGATCTTAGGACTATAACACGTTTTAAAAACATAACCTTAGTCTGAATTACGATGAGTAAAAATGTTTTAAGTACAATTGATGCTTAATGTAAATACCATGGAATTCCGATAGATTGAAAATACACTATGTTCACGAATGGAATTTTTCAATGACAATTTACATTCTCTGGGTATACTATTGTGTATACTATTGAGCAAACTAGCCTTAAGCCTTATATATAGCATACTAGCATTTATACGCAAGTTGGGACTTCAATAGTGCCAACACCACTGTAGAGATGCCATACAATGGCATAAAAATGCCGCTTATACCTCACGTTAGTTACATATCTAATTTTGCTTCAGAACTGTCACGTTGTCCCAGAGATTCTTCAGGCAGTGGACTTCTCAATTCTAATTGTCAAAGCAACGAAGCACTGGAAAAGTATCCCGCATCGCTGGCAATACAGTACTGGAGGCTTCTATGAAGGACAGTAAAACTTGGAAACGTGTGCATCCTTTGTATCTGTTGTAAACGAATAGTTGCTACTATTTTTGACTGGACGATGCTGAATCAAAAGGCTGCTAATGCACACACTGGTGAAGCTGGGACCACGGTTCGTATCGCTAGTCAAGGTGGGAAATCTACTTCTGCTGTAGTGGCCCCTCCAATCACTGTTGCCGTAATCAACCTGACCACGGGCATTATCCGGGACAAGGACCGTGGAGACAAGCGAAAGCGATGATGGGAAATTTCACTAAACATAATAGTTGTAAATATTGTGCCATCAAAATTTAATAGACATAGCTACTGTTGAATGTTCGCGAGATATTTAATTTAAACTTTGAGTACGACTTTCGAAAACAATAATAAGAAATTCCTGATAATGTTATAGATACTTTTTGGAAAAAGTCCCAACATATATTTATTTTGTAGCAACTACGTTTCCTCCTAAACAAATTGCTGTACTTTTTTTTGTGTGAACGTCATGTTTTGCTTCTTCAATTATTTAGGAAAGAAGAGGTGCAACGCTGTGTGACGATAAAGCACAGCAATTGTATTTACACAGCACTATCTTTTTTTCTTTCTCTGTCTGTCTCTCTCTCTCTCTCTCTCTCTCTCTCTCTCACTCTCACTCTCTATCTCTCAAATACCTGATAAGGACGCAGATTTAATTATTAATATATAATTAATAATCAAATACTCTGATATATAAATATATGCATATGTATTAATAATGAAAGCGATTCGTCCAACTAGGAGCCAATTATTTTCTCAAAAGAAACGATTAAAACTTCGTAGAACATTACTTCATTATTCCCTGAAGCAATGAAACAAATAATTAAATTAAGACCTTTATCCGGGCGAGTTACTTCAAGTAGTCTGGCTGTTGGGAGGACTTTCCGAGTTTACATAATCCGGGATTCAAAGGCAAATTTAGGCGCTGTTCATTTATTTGAGGCCATTGCTTTAACTTTCAGATTTAAACTTCCCTGGCGTATAATGCGCGCTCCGGACCAGAAGGCGAGAATATTCACTTACGACGCCACATTTTCGACTGGCATGTCAACCACATTCATTACGAAATTTCTGTATGTTCAATGTTCATTAGATCTATTCCAAGCGGCATCCCCTTTACGTGCAGTTTCAAATGCTGTAATGAATGTCAGAATGTATGCAAACAAGTTGGTTAGAATAATTAGTAAAACTTTGGAACAGCAGAAACTTCTTGGTGTATGAAAATTTTATAAATGAATACGGGCGGATAAAGGGCCACACAGGGTTTCGTTGTTAGGTACCCTGCTTTCCGTTTCTAGGAAGGTGGATCGACTGTCATTTCGAGTTTCTTTGTAAGTTATCTGTTACCTTTGCTTTTTGTGTGGCCACAGCTCCATAATAGTTATAAACAGAATCTATAAACGAAGAGACTACATTATATATTTCAACGTATTCACCACCAATGCTTGTGGCTGCAAATATATACTCAAATTGCCTCCAGTCGTACTTCAAATAGCAAACCCTTACAGTCCTAATTTCAACTACACTTTAATTACACCGGAGTCAGGTTAACTGAGCTTGGCCAGTAGTAGCAAAATGAAATTAAAACATGGTTGTTTGCCAACTTTTCAGAAAATGTATTTGCATCCTCAACGCTAGACATAATGAGAAAGAAGCAAATACTGTTACGTAAAGTTGGCAAAAATGTGTCAGATACAATTCCACTAGCTGGATATAGTTTAACTAATTTTTAAAATAAATTATAAGAGTTCTATACCTTTCAACCATCACCCGAGTATGTACATAAGCTACTACATTGACGTAAAGCACCACATGTGAAGTGAGGAACATACATACAGCATCACCACACCATAACTACTAACGGTAGAATGTTGGGTGGTGAGAAGATAATTATTTCATATGATTCAGTGAAATAAAAGGGTCTATAGTAAATTAAACAAGATATAGACTTGTTTAATTTACTATAGAACCTATAGGAAATTATATATATATATATATATATATATATATATATATATCCCTTGATTATTTATTTATTTATTTATTATTTATGTATCTACTATAACAATCATTTATAATATATTATACATTCATGTATATGGGGTATTTATGCTCGTTATGAATTCTCCATGTGACACATTAATTGTAAAATATGATGTTGAAAAAATTCTCAATTGTGTTTAAAGAAAGATTGCGCGTTGACCGTGGCGTTTTACCGATCGGTGAAACGAGGGAAAACTGCAAATAAGTGCAGCCGACCGCTAATATTCTGCTTCAGACAGTAGGGGCTTTTATCTCTGCGGTGGTATGCAATATCCTCTACTCTGGAGATTCTAACAATAGTACAACGATATCAAAGACACTGCAGAGGAAACGATAACACTGTCCCTGAGCCAACGCAGCTAGTAACGTGTAAGGAATGAATGCTTTCCCCTTTCAGTGGCATGATTGGCTTCTCGAACCACCACATGCTCCATCTGAACCTCAGCCTATACGTAAAAACTTCTTGACATCATTCCCTCTTCGTGTCAACCTAACACCTTCATTTCAACGGATTTACTTGATTTATCAATGTGTCTGAGCACGTCATAGGCTATTGTCATCAGTCCCGTTAGTGTAGTGCCTGGAGGTGGCCGCGACATTCCTCGTCCGCTGGATGGAGAGATCCGGCGCCAACCTACTCGTCAGCTCGCGGGGGATTTCGTTCTCCAGGTATCTCTCCCAACGGGCATCGCCACAGCCAGAATAAGCTCAAAGTTCCGGCCTATTCGCTCGACATATGCAGTAGTGTTGTGCATGTAAGTGTGTGTGTGTGTATGAGAGGTGACGCTGTCACGAGGAAGAGAAGGAAAGATCGCGCGCGTTCCTTGACCCACTAGATAGGTTACTGCTTCGGAGTTCACCAGGCATTGATCGGAGAAACAGCAGAAAACTACAGATTACAGAAGACGGTCTCTAGGATTGTCCTCCAGTCAGCGGTTGAATTCGAACTACAGTAGTGCTAAAAAAAACCGCATCACCCAAAGAAAATGGGCATTTTGTATTTTCCTAATCCAATCTACTGTTAAAAATTTTAAACAATTATTAGTAGAAATTGGTAATCATTGGTGGATTATACGATGTTTTTGATTCCATTAACTCCCTTACTGACTCGATTCTTGCAAATCAAGTGGTATATTTTCAAGATTATATTGCAGATTACAACTTCGAGAAAGGTGATGCGATATTTTTAGCCCTTCTTTAGCTGTATAGCTAATTTCTAAAATTTGAAATCGTCAGCTCAATTCAGCCGGGTTTATTTCATTGGAAGCCAGTGGCACACCGCCACGTATAGCATCTGTCATGAAATTGGGGGGGGGGGGGGGAGAGGCATGTAAACGCGTAAGCCTACAGTCTCACCTGTCGACGCCCTTCCTCTCTCTCACCGGCAGTGGCCGTACACAATAGTGCATAACGTAGGAAATGCTGAAACGATAGACTTTCATTTCACAAAGACTCTGATTCCTCATTAACATGAGAATTGCTACGAGAGAAAACGCTTTTATTGAAAGGCAGAGATTCAATGAACTACTTCATACATATTTCAGTAGGCAGCAAGGCGACCGGCGCGCTCACTTTGCGTTCGTGTAGACCGAGGCGACGCGCGATCACCCCACCCCCCACCCCCACACCCAATTCGACCGACGCACTTGCTCCGTGCACCACCTCGTTTGTGACCTCAACTCCTTCCCCGATACCGCACGCTCCGCCAACCTCGCCACCAACCCCGCCTCTGGGCCCAGCGCCGCCGCCTCCGCACAGCAGTCGATGAGGGATTGATTCGAGTTTCCGGGAGCATCAACTACAAATATTATTCCCGTAACGGTAATGAATGGTTTTTCCTCGGGAGGTGGTGGTGATCTGGCACCGATCCAATCCCTAAGCTCCCGACCGGTCTCCCGGCATGTGTGAGAGTGTATGGCGTGGAAATGTGTGTAAAGAGTGCGGATAGAACAAGGAGGAGGAAAGAAAGATCGCTCACGGTCCGTGGTTCGTTTCATGGTGTTGATACTAGAAACCACAGGACAGAGCAGCCGGCCGCTAGGTTCCTCCTCCATACAACGACGAATTCGTCCTATCCAGATAGTATCCACAATCCTGCCGCGGGAGCCGAACCTAGAACCTCCCGGTCAGGGACACTGCAGTGGCATCAGTTGATGCCCTGAGCCACCTCCCAGTGGCAGCATTCGCAACCAACGCGCCAACCGCCTCCAGAATCTTCCCGAAGCTCGTCTGTGATGCCGCACTTCCCGCCCCCGCCCCCTCCAACACCGCTGTTATCCCCGCCTCCTCCTCCACCGCCCCTGGCATAACGCTCCGCACCGAGCCGCCCTTTCCGCTCCGCTCTGGTGTCAGACGAACCCCCTCTCCCTCTCGCTCTCCCCTCCCAACGCGGGGTCGATGGCGACCCCTGAGCCCGGCGCCATCAAATATTCACCTCGTCACCGGCAGCGCCCGCGCCCCCGCCTCATCCATCCGCCCACACGCGCCGCCGAAGCGCAGGTTGCGACAGGCCCTCGTGAACCTCCTCATGAAATATGCTTCGCCGCTGCTGATCTCTTGATTGGAACACATTTCTTCTTTTCCATTGCAACTCATTTCCAGCGGAGGAGTTCTTTTCAAACATCAATTCTCTACAAGTGCTCTTTTAAACTTTATCATCATTATCATTATCATCACTTTCATTATTATTATTATTATTATTATTATTATTATTATTATTATTATTATTATTATTATTATTAAAAAGGTAGCCGGTTGAAATATGACGCTTACCACGCCATCTTCAACCCACTTCTAGACTTACGACTAACTGAGATACCCTTTACATTCTTTGTTCATGGAGATGCCATGGATATGGAGAAAAAACGTAAAAGCGGCTGAAAGATGAGAATTTCTAAAATCCTATAACCCTAAGAAGGTTAAACCTGCAGTACCGAAAGTGCAAAGGAATGTAAATAATTTATTATTGTCATAATTATTATATTATTACAATTACAATCATGATCATTATTAAAGATTTTTCCAGCTGAATCGAATTTTGTCTATCTTTGAAAGACGTCTCGGATCGTAAACAAAATATAAACACACTCCGGCTTTTCAGTTCTCGGGGCAGGAGAACGCAAGGTTCTCCTCGAAAGGGAAGGTGGCGGTATTCCGATTTATGACGTGCAGTAAAGTAGTCTGGCATCCAGGCCGAGTATTTTTAACAATATTAATTAACAAATTACTGCCGAAGCGAGTTGACACACATTACACCAGAGAAAGACAAGAAAACAGTTGGTGCCGGAAAATGGTGCTACGAAAGTGTCAGATAAGGGGGGCGATCCTTATTCGTCAATAATCATGGGTGGGAATATGTTCAAATATCCATTCAGTTTTTTATCACTTTCGTTGCTTTTCTAAAGTTTCTTTCGTATGATCCTTCAACTCAGCGACTCAATTGCGAGTTAGGGGTCAAGCGTTTTTCATGCAAGACAGGGACACGTTTTCATGCATTTATCTCTGGCATTGCAATACAATGGTCATTTTAGACGTGTGTCTGTTCTCGTCGGAGTGATAGATTATAGTCCGCAAATCAACCGATACTGTAGTTTAGATTATTGAAAATAATTATTATATTATTTTTTTATACTCCGGGCTATAGCTCTGTTCTTCCGATTTCGTCAACCGTAAAACGTTATAAGAAGCAAATTATTGATTTTCTTCACAATTTATAATTTTGCGCCATTACCAACATGTAAGTATATCTTCCATGTTCTATGAACTCTGTAGGAAAGATTTTCATTGACGGTACTTGATCTTGTGAAAGATAGTTATGATCAGTTTAGCGGCGAATTAATATGGCTGAGCGATTTTACTAATGATACTGATAATGATATTAATATACCAATACCATCCTTTTAAATACAATGGTAATCATTTAGCACGCTTTCCAAACACGACCCACCCGCCGGAAAAGCCGGACAGCAGCAGACGGACGAAGTGGGAACGGGCGGACCATTAGTGTTCGATTCGAGTGAGGTGGGGGCGGGGTGCAGGCTGGTGATTGGTAGGGCGGTCGCTTGGGCAGAGAAATCGCGCAGCAGGGAAGAGCCGGTTGGCAAGGCTGACCGCAGCGTTGCGGGTCGCAACAGAGCGTGGCGGAGCAGAGAGTGAGGCTGATCCGACAGAGAGGTAAGCGAGGCGAGGTGGAGGACGGACGACGGATAAGAAGGGAGAAGAGGCAAGAAGGAGAAGAAGGGTGAAGGATGGAGAAAGGTGAGGAAAGAGCGGCCGAAGCTTGGTGCTGGGTGCGGAAGGGTAAATCAGGGCGAGGCGCGGACAGCAGGAAAGGGAGATGCGGGACGGAGGAGGGAACGGAAGGCCTGGGAGTAGCGGGTAGGGGTTGCGAAAAGCGGGGAAGAGTGGAGTAGGGCGTTGCGAGGCAGGGAAAGGCTGATCGGTCGAGCGAGAGCGCCCCACCTCCGTCCAGCGACACCTCCTTCCCTCCCGCGAGACACTTCAAGCGCGTGCCACGCCGGCGCCCGTGCTCCCTCCGCCCTCCGCGCCGGACCAATCGGAGGGCGCTCTCCCGGCGCAGCGAAGTCCGCAGGGCGGCACACGCCAGGTTAATTAAGGCTGCGGCCGCCCCGCCACGCCAAGCCACACCGCCAATCAATTGGCCGGCACACGCCAATTAATTGCCATTTGGCCACGAGGCAGATTTTTCTTCAAGGCGTGCCTATTCCCTACCCAAAATATTGTAATAGATCATGAAATTCTACATTCCGATCATTTACCGGAGATTAGGGTTTGGGTTTCCCACCGCAAAAAATGAACGAAGAAAAATTGACAGCCTTTAATAGTTGGTCGTCTGTGAAAGTGACGTCAGATACGGGAACATGAACTTTGAAACTACGTATTCTATACATCTTTCTTTGGTCCTATTTTTCCGTAGACGGAAGTTAGGTGACCCATGATGGGTTTTCTTGCCAGGATACACTCAGAGTTTCCCGCTGCTTTCCCTGAGTTTCCACCCAGGCTTCTTTAGACGCCTACCGCCGACTGAGTCTGGGGATCTTTCACGAGCAGGCGCACCTCGCGGGTGGTCCCCTAAATGCGCCCGGGATTTGACTCTCGCTTTCTCCGCCAGATGTCGGTCTTAGTGTCTTTATCCACACTGCCTGATTGGGAAAACGTGAGATGTCGATAGGGCTCTGCTTCTCGGAGGGATTTAATGTTGCCGGGCATCTGCCACGGTTCTTTTACATTGCACAAGAGAGTCACGACTACTGTGCATTTTCTTCCCTTCGGAAACTCGGGCACTTTGGACGTGATCGAATCCGCGCCCTGGGAATCCAGAGGCCAGAAAGCTAACCACTCACCTACCGAGGCGCTATTCTTAACTATATCAATATAATTTCAATAATTTCTGGCGAGGTATTAATATAATATAAGACGAAAATTACACTAAATTTGGGGGCATGCAGTTATTTTGCTGGTTAAGTGAGGAGAAAGTGTCACAATGTATTCTTACAACCTCTTAAAATTGTCAGTTTTTGGTTCTTGTATTTTAAGTAATATTGATACATATTATTGATAATGAAGGTAATTGAAAGTCAAACAAAATAACTACCACAAAAGGAGGGGTCATATAATTATGCTTTAGCTTAACTATCTTCGCACGAGGTAGATGTGAAGACAAATCACGTGAAAAACTTTCCTAAAATATCCAAAGGTTTTAAGTAATTCATTAGTTGTTACGAGAATAATTTCATTATACAATTCCAATAATTTCTTAATTGAGGAAACGTTTTCGTACACAAACAAAAACATAATTTGTATAAAACTAAGTTACTAAAATGTCGTCACAACTTAAAAAATTGTAACTTTCCCCAACTGATTGTAGGAGGTGCCTCCCACCCCGAAGTTTTCGCTGACGTGAACCACCAATCGATACGGCCACCTATTTTCGCAATTTCCCACGCACATCCATACCTAGGAGTAGGAGTGCGGACAACTGGGAGTGCAGGAGGGTTTCCACGGAAGCGAGAGGAGCCCACACTCTAAATAGCTTCGATCGCATTTCACACACAGCGGCGGAATATGTGCTCCGATATGAGAATGCATACGATCAGTTTAATCGTTTACCTTAGGGAGAATTTTTAAAATACCGAATGGAAACCTTGCAATATTCGTTTTCGTATGATAGCCTATCGGTAATCTCCACTCTTGCATTTTATCGACGGAATGAATTGGAAAACGTAATAGTATACATATTACAAGAAAAATGTGGAATGAGCTCCAGTTTGAAATTTTTATTTTAGACAGAATATCAAGCCAGAATATCATTCTCTAAGAAACATCTCAAAATATCAACCGTTTTCAGGACAAAAAATGTACGAGCGCTTCAAATTACATCCAGAATTAAGGTATGCTCACGCACAGAAAGCACGTGAAAAATTTGCACACACGCTTTATCAAGGGTTATTCCCGGAACACTATTTGAAAAACTCTGCGCGCGCGTGCGTGCGTGCGTACATACGGCCACTTTAGGGTGCGGTGCTGTCCTCTCGTTTCCCTGTTTAGGGGGTGGGGCGAATCGATGCGTGGGCCGTTTTCGCGCTCGCCATACACGCAGGATCGCGCGCGTGTGTGCGTCCCCCGGACGCCCGATGCGGCGTGGCGCGGCCCGGTCCGGTCCGGTCCCCTGTCTCCGAATAAATAGCCCCGTCATGTTTTCAACACGCAGACGGGATCTATGCGCTTGTATTCACATGGTTGGTCTTATCTTTACGCTTCGAGGGGATTTACAAAATACCGTATTAGCAAGCTCCGCTATATTTGATTCACGGCTGATAGCGTAATATGCTTCTCCGTATTTCGCTATTTCAAAGGCGCTCACACGTTTTGAATAAAAAGATGGTTTTGAATAAAAGACTCTGTCATCAGGTTTGAGTAACTAGTCTAATTTGGTATACTATTAATGGTTCAAGGGTTCTGACATCGAACTAATTTCGTACAAAATTATTACATTCTTTAATCCTTTTCGGTTTACTAAAAATACAATGAAAATTTAATCAATGAATCGTACATAACTAGCGTTAATAATGAATTAAACATTTCAACCTTTTCTTTCGTGTAGTTAATTACGAACAGGGTCTCTTTGCCCACAGCACACCAAATGTGGATAATCGCATTACAACTACCATTTTTTCACGTCATGCATTCAGTTGATACAATTGTTCATATTCTGGGAACTGTTAGTGTATGTGCTCGCTCACGCACGCACGCACCATCACGCACTACCTCTTCCTCTAGGCATTTCTAGGTATTTAGACTAGAAACTTTCCCAAAATAATGAGTTTAAGGAAAAGAGTTACTTCTGCATAGAATTGAATGAGAAATAATTCCTTTCAAAAGAGAAAAAAATAGAAGAAGAAGTTAATTGGAAGCAAAGACGTTATTGTAGAGAACAGCTATTGTTCTATAACAGCTCTGATTTTATTATATAGATAATGATTTCAGGATCATAAGCGGAAAGGGGTCATTCAAGGGCTTGGTGTATAGAAGAGCTTGATACATGTAGGTGCCATCATTCAGAAAATGTACTTTTAAGTACGAACAATTATATTCACTCCCTTCACGCCCCTAGGTCACCTTTCAAAGAGTTTTTCCATAATTTTATGGGATTTATTTAGATTATTTTTCGTTGATTTATTATAATGTTTTGTAAAATTAGATTGCCGATATTAATAAATCCTTCAGACGCATTCAAGAACCTATTTGTACACGTGCAAATTTTTTCATAGAAACACGAAAAATTATAACTAGTAATTAAGTATAATATTTCAATAAGAATAATATAAGAAATCCAAGTTCGTGAGGACAAACATTAGGGTAGGAAATAATTACACACTTTCTAACAGACTATTACAAAACCTACTCTTAAATTCACAAACGGATGAAGTACGTAATCAAAATTCCTTGCAATAATTTGCTTTTATTTCTCTGGGGAACACCCAATTTTCGTTGCGGTATTACAATGTTCTGGAACCCACCGGATTGGAAGTGAGCTGCAATGAGCGGCTAATGGACAGATGCGCATACGTGCAGGCAGGCGCGTACACACACACACACACACACACACACACACACACACACAGGCGCGCGTCCATATTGTTCGCCGCGTTAGGGTAAGGGCCGAGCGGAGTTAAACCACATTCGCGCACATGATACGAACGCCGGTGACGGTGGCACGAGTGATGGCAAATATCTGCGACGTCGTTGTGACACGATATGTCGCGCTCAAATGCAAATGAGATTGTTTTCACATTTTGAAAGGATTGTGGTGACCCATGACGATGGGCGGTTAGCTGCGTCCTCCAGGTTGCCAAAGTTTTCTTCCAATTATGGTGGAAGAGAGAATGTCAACAAAAGCTAAGCAACAAAATCCTTTTTCCGTCTGTAAGTGGCCGGCTAAAAAGTGAATTAACATCTAACTGCCACTAAAAACTGAATTAACACCCAACTGACCTACATAGGATTTCCTAGGAGGCACCATTTCTACCTAGGATAAGAGCTAATTTGCATCATTTTACAATCTTAGAGAACCCTACATGTAAATAAAACGTGGATCACTAAATCTATGGGGGTCTTGTACTGTGTGAGAAAATATCTAAAAGAATTAAGTAAAATCAGTTGGTGAAAACAGGCCGTCATCCAAGAACATATAATTTCAAATTGTTGAAGAAAATTTAAAAAAAATGTTATTAAAATTAATTTTGAGAAATCGTGAAATTTAACGGATAAATGAAAAATATACTCTATATTTCATTTTTTAAAAATTTCTATTAGAAAAATGTTTGTCTCTTTCTAAATATTGCAAACAGTGTGACAATTGTGATGATATCTCACGACTGATCGTAAAAAAAACACGATTGAAGGTGATAGGGCGGAATAGGTGACGTGTTCGATGCGGGAGAAGCGAGTGTCTAATTGTGCATGAGAAACAGCTGCGGCTTTTGAGGTTGTCGTCGTCGTCGTCGACAGACAGCTGCGTAATCACAGGTACACATGAAGGTCATAGGAATCGTGGCAAATGTGGAAGTAAAATGCAGGATCGGGGCGGCAACCTGCTGGAAGGGATGTACAAGAATCTAACCAGACAATAGTGAGGGTCAGAGATGATTACACGATGGAACATGCAGTGGGGCACGGTAATAGAAGGTTAAAGTGGCGCTTAGTTAAGAAGAACGCGACGGCGGTGACAGGACCTTCATTACAGGGGGGGGTGACCGATTATTTAGTATATCCGGGCGTGGCAACTATTTAGATATTTATACCCGTAAATGTAGTATCAGCTATACCTCGATAAATTGCGATGTTCCCCCACAAAAGAAAACCACATGTCTGTTCGCGTGTTTCCCTTCTCCAGGTATCTCCTAAAGAGAGTACCGCCCCAAGCAGGATAAGTTCTCAGCTTATGAATGGTCTCCTGATGTTTCCAGTGACACTTATGTATGTGAGTGTAATGGGAGGAGAAGTGATCAGGATGAGGGAGCCGGCGTCGCTGGCCGTGAAGTCACGGAGGTTATGCGAATTCGAGGACTCGCGGATTCCTGGTTGGGTGACCGACTCGAAATCCCGGATCTAAGCTGCGTCGAGCCCCTGGCCGAAGGGATAAAAGGCACTGACTGACTGCGACGTGACGAGACTTGACAAAGATAGTAAAGGGGGATTACTCCATGTAAGCGGTCAGCATTAACAAGGGTTCAGCATTAACGTCAACCCAACAAATAAAAAAAATTGCGCGTGGGCCGTGACCCAATTGTTTTGGTTCTGATCCGGCAATCACTTAATATTTAAGGGAAAAATCACGGGAAACTACCGAAAAGAACCGCCGGAAGCTAGAATCATCCTCCAAACAGCGGCAGAACTCGACCGATGGAGAGACGAAATGAAATCAATAAGGGAAAATTAGCTAATGCCGAGTGTGATTTTGGACAAGAATCAATATGCTTTCGTTTAGGTTGCAATTCCATTTCAAAATAAGACAGCGTTCTTTTCATCTCGTAATTGTGGTACGACATGCCAATGCAACGCACTGCTGATCTTATTGTTAGGACTTGTTGACTATCCACTCAAACCAAGTATACAGGAACGAAAGCTGTCGGCTCGAAATCCCGAGACAGGTAGAGACATTTTCAGTAGATTTTGTTATATTAAGTACATTCTGTTACCTCAGTATCACATCAGTACCACAAACCCTCAAGAATTCCTTTTCCTGGCCAACACTGTGTGCTAGATTTAGTGTGTTCAATCTGCCTGCGGGATTCTTCTAATCCATTCTCTTGTCGCTCCTGTACCATTACATACACCGCGGAGGTACCTCCGTGGACGAAATCGGTGCTGGGATTAATTTTATTTTCAGAGAAGCAGTTAAATTGGCTCCATGTACCCGATTCAAGTACGGAATGCGATAACACAGGATAGATTCGGGCTACCTCGGCTTGACGTTTGAGCAGCACGAGAGTTCTTCATCGAAGATGTCCCCAAAGGTGTGAGAGTTTCAGCGGGAGATCCGAGTAGGCCCGAAAGGCAAAAATAGAAGTCGTCTAGAAAGGGGGTCGGACTAAGTCGAAATCGTAGCCCCGATTCAATTCGCGGAGAAAAACGAACTAACCCTACGAATTTCAAATACTAACTGAAATCATTATTCATTACTTCGCTTGTTTAACACCGCATCGCATTGCCCAGGAACTCCAAAAATGGTTGTATGTATTGTTCACCTATGTCATATTGTACGAAATTACGGTTGGTAGTATAAATAAAACCAGGATAAAAGTGGGAAGAGAGGTGTATAAAAAGGAGGCAAACTAGGGAGATTCATAAGGCAGAACTAATTGGATACTAATAAGTGGAAGCAAAAGGACGAGCAGCGGAAGGTTGAACAGAATACTGCTGAGGAAACGTCTGAGAACGCGGCGTAAAATGGAAGATGGCGGCGGAAAAGTCGAAGGTCGGAGCGCGACGCGTCGTCGCCGGAGCGAGGACAAAGAACGCCGAATGACGTCAGGAGGAGGGAGAGCAGTGGAGCAGCCGTGGAACGCGTGTGGATCAGCGACCACCGGGAGAGCAGCGGACGACGGAAGGGCGGGGCCGCCGGTGGGAGAGAGAGACAGAGAGAGACAGGGGGACGAGGAGAGAGGGGAACAGAGAGAGACGAGAGAGAGACAGAGAGATTAGACGAGAGACAGAGAGAGAGACAGAGAGAGACAGAGAGAGACAGAGAGGGAGAGACAGACAGAGACAGAGAGGAGACAGGAGAGAGAGACAGAGGAGAGAGAGACAGAGAAGAGAGACAGAGAGAGAGAGACAGAGAGAGAGACAGAGAGAAGAGACAGAGAGAGAGAGACAGAGAGAGAGGACAGAGAGAGAGAGGACAGAGAAAGAGAGACAGAGAGAGAGATAGACAGATGAGAGAGAGACAGAGAGGCGGAGAGAGACAGACAGAGAGATACAGAGAGGAGGACAGAGAGAGAAGACAGAGAGAGAGAGACGAGAGAGCAGAGACAGAGAGAGACAGACAGAGAGAGAACAGAAGCAGAGACAGAGAAGACGAGACAGAGAGAGACAGGACAGAGAGAGAGGACAGAGGAGAGACAAGAGAGAC
>BOPP01000089.1:4630085-4643690 GCA_017312745.1 Gryllus bimaculatus
GGCGGCGCTGGCCGGGCGGAGCGCCCGGGCGCGCGGCGGGCGTCGCTAATGATGAGTCCGGGCGCTGTCGCCGATCGCCGCCGCTCGGCGCTCCTGTCCGCATCGCGTGGCGCGGCGTGCGCTTCGCGTGAAAGCCCCGTCCGCGGGTGATTAATCGGCGACGCTCAATTCCAACGCGCGCAGCGCGTGCGCCGCTGTCCGCCGCGCCCGCGCCCCGCCCCGCCCCGCCCTCACCCCCTCTGCCTACCCCTCCCCTCCATCACCGTCCCGCCCCGCCCCGCGCGCCTTCGCCCCGCCCCGCCCTGCTTCCCTCCGCACCGCCCCGTTTCCTCCCGTTCCGCTCCGCCCCCCCCGCCCGCCGCCCGCCACGCCACGCCCGGCTCCACTCCGCTCCGCTACGCACGCCCCCTTTCCGTACGCCCACGCAACCTGTCCCAATTATCGGAACGCCCCCAACAAGGCAACAAGCAAGCAAGGCAAGAAAGGAAGGAATGATGACAAAAATGTTGACCTACACTACACCATATAGAAGAAACGATACATGGTTACGAGAACGTGTGTTAAAAGTATTTTCAAAAGAAGTTCAAAAGTAGCCCAATGTTCTTAAATTTTTTTATTGGTGTTTTATTTGCAATTAATAATGGAATTGTTTTACGTTGCAATTTTTCTGATACATATGTGAACACACATTCCGAAAATTTGTCATTTTGTGCCTAAGATGTTTACTAGAATGATGCACTCGCAAAATGGTTGATTAAAGGCCGAATTTTGGTAGACGCTTAAAGTTATGAATTTCCTTAATTAAAACTCTTCTTATCTTAGGACGGCCCACATTCCGCAATGCAGTGAGCAATGGCAATTTTCATGTGTTCCTTCTCGCTATGTACATATTTGCTTCTCACGTCAAGCACAACCACCACTCTCCACACCTATCAAACGATATATATCCTATCTATGCGCGAACAAAACGCTCTACTATATAACAGCGCGAGATATATTAAAATTCTATAAGCAACACTTATTTATTCTGTTTTGCGAAAAGTTTTCATTCAGAGAGTATATCGCACATCTGCGACAGAATTCCTCTAGAGCCGCAGTTTAGTGCGTAGCAAACAGTTCAGTCGAGCAAAAAGTGTGGTTTCCCACGCATTATTGATATATATAAGTATATAATCAACAATACTATTAGATGATATAATAGAACACAGAGTTAGTTAAAGATAAAACTATAAAGAATTCAGTTGGCTAGCAATCACTGATTACTTGACGTTCTATAAATCATACTTATTGAAAGTATCAGCAATGTGCCTCGTATACATACCTTCTACAGTATTAATTATCTTAGCTATGATATATTCTAAATTATCATATCATTAAGTTCTCTTATTTCACTATTATCTGGAATCATTAAATTTCACAAAATATATTCAAAAAAAAAAAAATGTAGATGCGCATAGACTCTGACTGCGAAAATTAACCTGAACATATATCTAATATAATTATAAATAAATAAAAACTGATCTAAAAATATCAAAAATGAAATCTTTTACAAACTCAAAGCTATCCTCCCAAATTTACAAGTAGGCAGTATATTTCAAAATCAATTCCAAAACTCCACCCATTTATGAATGTTATTAGGTCAACAAGCATACGAGTACTACAATTACGTAGGCAATATTAAACTTTCAGATTCCATCAAAATAAATAGAACTGAATTCCAATTGCTCATCCCCCCCCCCGGTTTATTCCAACATTCAACTACATTATGAATACCCATTAGAAAAACATCTGAGTTCCAATACAAATCTTATATATAAAAGAAATGTTCTTTCCGTACCGTTTGTCATACTAATGCGCGACGAACCGTTGATCAGATTGCATAAAACTTTGTCAACTTATTGCTCGCACCGGGAAGAAAAATATTCGGGGAAAAATATAAGACATAGTGCGATGGAAATTGTGATATGCCTGCGTAACATAGACGCAGTTGACTATGTTTATGTGCCATTTCAAGACCCTGATCTTTACACAACCGGGCCGGCTCTCTCTACGCAAAGGCCTCGCACTAACAGTACGATTATAAATCACATCATTGCGTATTCTTGTCTCTGCAATTGTTGAAAATATTCCCGCGACCAGCAGTGGGAGAAAAAAAGAGACTAGAAAGACGCATGGCAGGGGATAGAGAGATTAGAAGGAGACAGAGAGCATTAGAGACAAGAGAGGACAGGAGAGAGACAGAAGCAGAGGGATAGAGACGGAGAGAGAGGACAGAGAGAGGGAAGAGCAGAGAGCAGCAGAGGAGAGAGAGAGTAGTAGACAGAGAGAGAAGGTGGATAGAGACAGAGAGAGACAGAGAGGAGGAGTAGACAAGGAGAGAAAGGAGAGAGAGGGGGTATAGCAGACACGAGAGAATGAGAAAGAGGGTATAGACAGACAGAGAGAGGGGGATAGACAGACCAAGAGAGGGGAATAGACAACAGAGAGAGAGGGGGATAGACAGACATGAATAGGGATAGACAGACCAGGAGAGAGGCGGGATAGACAGACAGAAGAGGGGGATAGAACAGGACAGAGAGAGGGGGATAGACAGACAGAGAGAGGGGGAATAGACAGACTGAGAGAGGGGGATAGACACATCTCTCTCGATAGACAGAGAGAGAGGGATAGACAGAGAGAGAGGGATAGACAGAGAGAGAGGGATAGACAGAGAGAAGGATAGACAGAGAGAGAGGGATATACAGAGGGAGGGGGGGAAGCACACTCGCGAGAAAGTCTTTCATCTATTGAAATTTTTGCAGAGCGTAGCGTAAAACGTGATTACCAATGATGTGGCCAACTGTATGTGAAGTGTAAATTGCGATTGAGAAGCATTGCTGGGTCCACTAGTGCATAATAAAAAACTCTATGGTTCTCTAAATTAATTTCCTAAAAAGTATTTAATTTAGTTCATTTTGATTTCTTCGCAAAATAAAATCTAGATTTCCAAAAGATCGATTTAGACCCCTAAAAGAGTAATTAATATATTAAATTTAAATATTTAATATCAATTTAAAATATATTCCTTTCATCGTTAGAGTACAAATTAGTTTTTAATTAAAACCACAATTTGTATTCTATTTTGAATTGTTTTGCGCCTACTTTAATTGAGATTAATTAATGTTAATTGGCAATTAATTGAGTCTGACAAACATCAATGTCACTTAATATAAAATTATTAAAATACCTTTTAAGACACAAATATGGAACAGAAGGGAAAAAATTAATTCCTTTGTTGCGCAGTTGTCAATTAATTCGGCGATTTGAAAGGAGAAATAAGTTTTAGCTTCATAGTTCTGAGAAAAAAAGAAAACTTTGTAAAATACACATTTGGCATCTTAGACATTTATGTTCTAGGCAAAAGTTAAAGGTCTGATTGCTTGGGCTACTCTGTAACTTCGTGACGCTTTTCTGTGACGTATGGAACAGTTTTTTTATTCCTTGACTTATTTCCTTTGTAAAATAACTATGAAATATAAAAAAAACAATTTATTCATTTATTTATTTTTGGGGTTATGAAATAATACAATCATAGTATAAATATATACATGTGAATTAATCTACTGTGTTATATGGATAGGAAAAATACTCTTACTAAATTAATAATATCAGTGTCTATTCATCATTGATTTCCACTTGAGTCAATGGCTTTATCCAAACTTTCTGGTGGAAATGGAGATAGTAATGTGAGATGTTTTTTACTATTTTTTTACATCGGTTATTCTTTCCTTTGGTTAGAAGGACAACTGAGGGAAACTTTCTTTAAAGGAAAATCTGAACGTGTTCTACCTTTTGGCAATATGAATAAGTACTTTATAAGCCCATCTATATACGTACTCACCGTGAGGTAGCCAAAATATCCTCTCTCATACGTTAGCTGCATTACTTGGGAAGAGCCAAACTAGGCTTGCAATGAGGACTGCCAAGACGAGCAAGAGACTTGGCTGTCTTCTTAAAATAGTTTGATCACCATGTTTTGAAATCCATGATGTCCTCAGTGTCTATTACAGTTGAAATGAAGCATTCAGGTGTTTCGTAGATGTTAATGCTAGTTCTTCTGTGTGAGAATTAGAAACTAGTCCTGGACATCTTTCTCTTTTCCAGGCATTTTCTATTTTAGTTGGCAATAGAATACATACTTTAAGCTGTACAGGTTTCCATTGACCTATCGGTTGAAGAATAACAAATAAAACGTGTTTTTACGAAAAAAGTGGACTTATTTTCCTCTTGAAATCACCTATTCAATTGCAGAACATTATATCGATACCAGGTTATGGTGTTATACTGTTCATATTGATTTGAGAACTACAATGAACATGAAAAAATATTTTGCATTTTTATATAACAATAGATCACTGTGGAAAGGGGATAAGAACAGCTGTTAAGTGCCTCTTAGTTTAGTTCATACTTAAATAAAGAAAATTGCAACAAATCACACTCTGACATTAGCGACTTATGTCGACAACAACTAATAGTGAAATGTAAAAAAAATATTGCTGATTTCAAAATAGAAAAAACTCAAAATAGAAAAAACTCAAAATGTCTTTTGTTGAAGCGTTGTGAGCAGCGGTACGCACGTATACAGTCTCTGTGCACCAGCCTGCAGTTTCATGTGCTGACGCAAGCAACGAACACACCTACTCTTTTTACTTGCAAGGCTCGCACCACATCGCAACTTATGAAGGCCCACTGTTGCAGTCACGAGTAGGACGAAAGCTTGCCAAAAACTACTGTAAATAACTATTGATTTCGTGCTACATCTTTTTTTAAATAACCGTTTAAAAAGGAATTTATAGTTAACATTAATTTCCCTGTGGAGAGTGATAATTTAATATTTCTGTTTAATTGAGTTATTGCAATGGAATTTGTTTACTTTGTAAAATTAATTGGTAAGCAATGTAATTATAGACAAAAAACGGATTATGATTATTGAGTGGAAAATAATGCGGACAATAAATGAATACGCGAGTTTCAGCGAAACACATAGTAACATCCTCAGTGAGGTATTACTCAGAAAAATAATTTGATATCAATGATTTTCTGAGCCATAACAAAATTTGTGGGTTGCAATTTCATTTACATGTGTATCATTATTGACTTATTCAAACGTTGATTAACACTTCACAGAACGTATTGATTTAAGGTTTATTTTGAGAATTCTGCACTTTTAGTGCTAACATAAATCGAATTAAATAATTGAAACTTGCAATGCATGCATTTAGCAACACTAATGAAACAAATTATTAAAAAACTAAATTGGCAAATGCAATATACTAGGAGTTTTTTTTTGGAAAATCATTCCCTTCATAACACATTTCAGCTATCAGAAAGTTTATATTTTTTCAAATGGAACTCAAGAACAATAATTATAAGGTAATATTAATTGTCATTACATGGTAAACTTTTAAAATATTTATCCGCGTGATTGATTTTTGTATCTGTGATGATCACTCCTCATTATCCACTGTTTCGCAATTGCAATCAACACTGAATTTTCTAATATTTCAGTGTTAAGATGAATTAAAATAACTATATTCACGTTCCATGTTAGAGTAAATCAAATTAGAAAGAGAAAATTTCGAACTTTCCTAAGAATTCAGTGTTTTAATTTTATTTTCGAAATACATCTGAAACTGTACGGGTTATTTCTTGAAGTGACAGAAAAGCGCATCCTTTATCACAAGACCATCCTTTATCAGGAAAATACCCTCCCCTAACGTATGGAAGCATTTTTGTCTCATCGATCTGATAAATCGACTAAAGCGTTCATACACACAACAGCAAGCTCTTTGCACAATTAACATCCTCTATCCGCTTACAGACGCGGGTACAATCACGTAAACTGCCAACAAATCGCGTTGTGTTAATTAATTGCAACGCTACACGGCCAGCCCGGGAACTATTTGTCCGGTGCACACTGGACAAAACACAACAGGTTCATCCAGCTATCCTGAAACAGCGTCACAGCCTCTTTTGTTTCACCCCAGCAGCTAAGTAGCTATGACATAACAAAAAGCAAACTCCCCATCATTTAGCACCCAGTGAGATGTAATTTTAGAGGATTAATTAACATGATAGAATTTGGTTCCTATCCAAAAGTGGACAGAGATGTCACGCCATTAGTTCAAAAACGAGATGGTACGACACATTCAGGAAAGAGGTTAATGTATAGCCTCGCGCAGCACGGGTCACATAAATTTGGAGATGTATAATAGTGAACATTTCGAACTTATTGTGTTGTGTCACTAGTGTATAGTACATGTATATGTCTAATTGTGTGTTGCTTTTTTTTGAAATGATGTATTATGTGCTAACAGATGTGTGATTATGTGTTGATGTTAATTTTGTTCATGTAATGACACTATTTCTAATATTTATGTATTTTTTATTGTGTCTCGAGATATGTTCTATTTAGTATTGATTTATGTATTCCTTATTGAGTGACCCTACCAAGAGATGGGAGGCCCTTGCCCTCAAGGGATGTATTTGGGATAAAAATAAAAATAAATAAATAAAATATTGCTCCTATACGAATGGATGCACACGTACCGCGTCACTATCACTGTTTTAGATATTTTAATTATATCTCTTGGAAAATTCCAGAAGATCAATTACAACTGATTTGAGTAATATGACACTATCATGAAAAGTATTTCAGAAAATGCTCGCGTACGAGCACAACAAATTTCTCTATTAAAGATTGCAGCTTACCTATTTAATTCAGAATTATAATCATTTTACATGGAAACTGTTTTATCGCAATAAAATTAAGAAATGTTTAGTATACAGTCATGAATGATAAATTGATTATTCAAAATTATTAGAGTAGCATTCTTCTCTTACAGGCGAATAATTATATCTGAATTGCTATATTTTGATATATTGGTATTCTGATGTACAGCAAGTCAAGAAGTATAAATGATCTTGACAGACTGTGGTCCAACTTTCCGAATTTATTTTCTTCTGGATACATTCTTTTGCATCAGTAGAGTAACTAGCTCTTCGGAGGCAGCTTTTCAAAAACTAAATTGTCCTCCTCCCATCAAAAAATGTTCAATTTTAAAAAAATGCTGAAAGCTGATCTATAATTAAATGTTTCAAATCACTTACAATAAAACCAGAATAGGCCCCCTTTAAAAAGCCTTTAAATGAAGCAATAAATAATTGGGGCCCTGGGGTGTCAAATTACGAACTTGGAAAACTTCTCGTCATGATACGTAATTTAAACTTTACACTAATCGATTTATTATAACTCACAAATTGTTCTCAGAAGGAACCTTTAAAGTGTGTTCAATTCGACCAAAAAAGTTGCCTCTTGAGGCCGGAGGCCCCAGATAATCGCATTTCCCGGGCCAGTGGTAGTTACGCCACTAGTTAACATGAATAGATTTTGCAGTTACTAATGAGAGGAAGTAGGTGCTGTTTATCACTACTAGTTTATATATGATTTTGCGAAGGAAAAATATTTGAGATCGGTATTTTAGTTTTGCTGTTTAAAATTCCTGCATTTTTCCAAAATACACAAAGTTTGTGTGCAACATGTAAATAAGCATTTCTTTAATTTCAAAAAACAATACATGCATTATTACTCGGATTTCCTATTTTTTAATACTAAAGTATCACAACTTTGAACTTGCCACATTGTACTTTATTGGTTTAAAATGTAGTAATATAATCCGAGTACTGCAATATCAAGGAGACCGCTAATGTAGCCTTTGGGTAACAACATACAACACACAGCAAACATTGACACATCTTTTACTGCTGTTCAGGGAGAGGAATAAACATTAAATAACCTCGCTGAAATAAAATTCATAGCGAAATGGAAAATCGATTAATCGAGACAGGACAAATTTGTTTCGTCTGTCTGCTGCCTGGCAAAATTATTTCCCATAAAATCAAAATACTTTTCATGAAATTCGGTTTCTGTACTTATCACACACTATTCTAGTCAAAGATTAGGGAAAGATACTTCTCAATAAAATTTGAAGACAACTCTCTTTTTTGAACGAAATCAAATCAGGGACCTTAAAGGAATTGTCCATGCACAGTTGATAACCGCAATATGCCACAAACTACATTACCATTATTTGCCAATGATATATTAAACAGAACAAGTGGCGCTAAAACAGCACATACTATCTCGCTCTTAGTAAATATGTAATAGTATTTTTACCGCAATTTCTGTCTAAATTAACACATCTCCCCAGTTTTTGCAAAACTCATTACAAATCCTGAAACATCAGGTGCAAAAATTAATATTTTCAATCAAATATCAACACAAATTCGGCAATTAATGTTTGCAGATTGCTTGAAAGAAAATATATCAACACATGAAGAAAATATACAAACACATTCTTCGGGATATGAAAAAATGGATTATCAAATAAGTTTTAAATCGTTTCTAAAATGTTAATTTGTAGACATATGGCAAATGCACGAATGTTGGAATTGAACAAAGAAATATGAAATAATGTACAAATACGAACTTACGTAGCATGGAATTGCCTCCAAGGACCTCTCAAATTATATTCCCGTAGCGTAAGAGATTCAAAGCGGGCGACTCTGACGTCAAATTACACTAACAATACTCATATTTTAAAAATTTCATATGAAATAATATTTGAAGACTACTTTTTGATGAACACATTTCATTAAGTAAAAATGAATTAGAATGGATTTATTTTAATTAAAAGAAAGGACTCAGAATTAAAATACTCACGAATGTGTTAATAGCAAAATCTTCTTTAAGCCTACAAAATAAAGTTTTACTTTACAAAACATACTGAAATTCATATGAACATATGGACTTGAACTCTAGGGAACAGTCTCACATTTAAAAGTAGAAATAATCCAAAGATTTGAATCTAAATGTCTCAGACAATTAAGCAATGATCCCTCGTTTGTGTGAAACGTCACTATACATAAAGATCTTCATATCACCACTGTTAAAGAGGAAATCGCCGGTCCGAATAGCCGAGATCGTTAAGGCAGTAGTGCCGTAGCGATTTCGGACCGAAGGCTTGCGGTTTCGAGTCCCGCCTCGGGCATGGTTGTATGGTGTTCGTTCTTTCACCCTTATCATTATTATTACATGTCATTTTTACTGTTACCATATCATTAATGCAGTAGTGACCTATATGCTGATGCGACCTTAAATAACAAAAACAAAAATAAATCTCTTAAATCTCTCAACTTCCAACGCAGACGTGAAAATCATTTAAATCATCTGGCTACAAAAATCTTCGATAACAGTACAATGACAAGAAGATTGAAAATAGTACATCCACCTGATATGTATCACAGATATAAATAATAAAATTTTGTAACAATTGCAAATTATACCATATTCATTTTTTCTCAGTGATTGTACTAATGTATGTATGCATGTCTTCGTTATTGTTATTTTAATGGGATGCTTTTTGGATGTTTTTCTCTGTTTGGACAATTGTTTAAAAATTCATATTTAGAAAGAACTAGAATTGGATGGTAACCAGATGGTCACTTTACAGGTCAATAGTGTATGCACAATTTGCTCTTGGCGAATGTTCGAGTACAACAAATTGCAAATGAATCAGGTAATGTATTATAGAAATCCTAGCAATCTTAGGTAGTTGTAATAAAATGCCGAAAAAATTTGAATTCGTGCAGTTTTTGAAAAATCAGGGTTTTTAATGAACATTAGACTAAAGCCATTAATTGAAACGTTTTTATACTATCTAACCCCAAAATGTATTCAAAAAACGTTGGAACATTTTTTTTGAAATTTTAGGAAGTATGTCCCTGGGTCTTCACGTAAAGTACCCGCCGATATTTAAATATCGATTTCAAACTCAATTGCCCGCAATATCAGCCAGATCGATTGGGTAATATCAGTTTTGGAGAAAATAGACTAAACCGTTTAGCCACTAGCGTTGTTAATAGACGGACGAATGTTTTGCTGTCAATCGATTTGTCGGTACCAAAAACCCACAAAAAATGGATTCTGGCTGTATCACGTGTTAGAGGATTTATTTTTTGATGTTTATTAACTTTATTTATCTACTTTTTTATTGGCAATACATTTTTCTGCCGAAAATTTGCTCCTTTATCCAGCGGCATTACATAACTCTCTTTTCACGAAGTACCTTCTTAAGGACGAGAGAGTAAAAAAGAAGAGCACTTGGGAATGATATACTTTACTAGCCTCTGGCTTGGCTCATACATATACATGAATAAAAAAATCTTCTTTTCAAAGCAATAATATGATTTCGGACGTGCGATTCTTGACCCGTTTATTAGGGGACTGCCTCGGCATTCGCGTGGCGATCGGAGGAAAAAGAAAAAAGTACCGATCAGAGCAGCCGGCCGCGATAATTCTCCTCCAGGCAGCGGCTGAATTCGACCCATCCAGCTAGTGACAGAATCTTTCTTCTGCTGTGGGCTCGAACTCTAGGATCTCCCGGTCAGAGGCTCTGCAGTGACATCAGTTGACCCCCGAGCCCCCTCAGCCGGTGGGCGGGGTTGGAAGTGGCGACGGTGGCGCGGGCAGCGTGAGAATGGGCACGGTGGCGGTCAAGAGGCAGCGTTGCAAATGAGAATGCGGGTGGAGGAGAGAAGTGCGTTGGCAGCGGAGACGGCGGGCGGAGTCGTGGGCGGAAGAGGGCAGAGCGGGCGCCGCTTGGGCAGCCAAGGCGCACGTCGCACGCTGCACGGCACACGGCGGCCCGCTCGCGCCGCACGCGCCCGACAAACGAGGCGCACCCGACCCCAGCAGGGCTTCTCGCTCCGCGTTCTCACTTTCAGTGCTCACGGAACGCGCCTTCTGCACCTGCCTAATGACTTCGACCCGAGCACGGATGAAGACTGCACTTGTTCCGACATTAATTCCTCAGAAAGCTTTTCATTAGGAAATACAGCCGTTCACATTTTCTAGGGTACATACACAGTTGGAATACGAGGGAAAGTTCTTAAAATGCTTTTGTAAAAATATATGGTACATTTTTTTAAAAGTTATTCTTAATTAATTTTGAGAAAGGTTCATAATGATAAATGTAAGAAAGATTGATATGAAGATTTTCATTGCAGCACACGTTTTGAGGTCACTGATTCCGAAGGTTTTTCTTCATTCTCTGAAGTAATATCTGTTGGAATCTAAAGTTCAAATCTCAAGGCATGTAAGGTTGACCCACAAGCTACTCTAGCAAAATTTAACATTACTATGGAACAATTCGGAGGTCGTTAAGAAAAAACATAAAAAAGTTAGTAGGTCGAAACTACAATTTTCAAATGAAGACAATACCCAAAGGGTTCTTTGCCGGTGAAGTCTCGTCATACACTGCCTACAATTCGAGTAGAATGACATCAAGTGAATTAACTTTTCTTAGATAAAGCCTATCTGACGACGAAACATCTGTAACGAGAAAACAAGGCGTTGCCTTAACATGTCTTCTACAAATGACAAGCAACGTAAAAACTAGGGAGATCATTTTTGTAATGAGGTAGGTCACGCTCGAAGTACATAATGCTCCCAAAGAAAAGATACGACGTATTGGAATAGCAAGACGTCGATAGATCGACCTAAATTGAAGATTTAGGCACGCAACGAGTCAACTCGTAATGCCTGAAAAAAGTTTATACTTTCGTCTGCGCTTCATCCGTTCATTCACCTGTGAACGACAACTCCTTGACCTACAGAGAAGTTTTTGTAAAATTGTTGTCTTGTTATCGATGTGGCTAAAATTGTGGATATATAAATTTTTATAGCAATATTAACTCAAGAATTCCCAAGATATTTTATGTAACGTTGATCCAAGAGGGACAAAATTTGCCCATCCCCATTTTAAACAAGTTTTTCGTAATTAAATAAAATTTTTCTTGTAGTTGTAGACTTCTTTTGAAATGATTTTTGGCCGTCTTTTAACAATAAATTTTATTGACATAGTTAACTCAGAGAATAATATAAAGAATGTAAAAATCTATTGAAATGTGGAATATAAAATACCACCATGTCCTCTGCTTAGACATTTACATCAATTTTTAACTACAATGCCACTGTGAAACCAGATAATTTATTCCAGTCTGTCAATTGAGTATTGGTGATCCAAGTTTAAAGAAAGTGAAAGACCGAATGAAATATAGTTGCACGTACACGACAACCACTGGACGGCATAATATTCAAAAGTTTAAATGATTCTACTCCTATCTTCCACAACTTTTCAACGTCAATTGACTACTTTTAAAGATGTTCTCTCTTCAAGAATAGCCACCCTTCATTTCCTATATTCTTTACAGAGAATTCAGGAGTATCGATAGAACGGCGAATCGAGTTTCACTCGCACGGAGAACAATAGCGCTTTGCGCGCCCGCTCGCAGCGCTGTTCGGGTCACGCAACGTGCACTCTCTTGCCAGGCGGGCCACTTTCGCCTTCCCATGCGCATCGATTCCTCGAGCAACGTCTGTGAATGCGGATTCACTTTCGGCCTGCTGCAAATCCGCCGGGCATCACGTGACCTCAAAGCACTTTGCCTTTCCTGGGCACTGAGTTTCGGATTTCGGTAACGCCCTACAAAATTAATCCCCTCCTTCACAACCTCAACAGAATATAAAGAGAAAAGAGGTAGGATTCCTACGCCGAAGAAAATTGCAGAAGCAAAGAACTATGCTACTTAATTAACATATTTTTTTAAATTTAAATAAACAAATACAAATATTATTGTGCGATGTATTTTATTTTCATCGTATCATAACTCACCTCGGTGATATATTAAAACAACAAGTGTGCCTCACAATCACTTGTGAAAAACTTTTATCACGTGAACTAGTGTCTTTCACTGAATCTTGATGTATGCAACTTAGCACACCGTTGATAATTGCTTACAAAACTGAGGCTCGAAACAAAATATTGTATCTACACGCTCTGGAATGCATCGTATTTGATGCTTGCATATTTTGAGAGAGAAACTGCTCTTTAGTCTCCATTTGGATTTTTAACGAGGTGAGTACGATCAAGTTGAAAATGTTCTACTCAATACAGTGTTATCTCGCTAACAATGGAATAAAGTTCAACCATGCAAAAAGCAATTCTTGTTAGTACAATGAGAGAACATAGGGCAACAAAAAGTGGAAATGTGATGCACTTAAATGAGTACAACAGTACAAAATGAATGCAAAGATTCTTCTATAATAAAATGCTTTCAAAGCGAAATTCCTGGAGTTTGAAGAAAGGAGTGGTAGAAACGTGTGTATTTAGAAACTTATTCAATACCCAAAATGAAGTGAAACTGTAGTTTTAGCTGCAACCTGGGTATAAATTCTATTTTGTTTCATTGAAATTCAAAAGATAAAAGTTATTCGTTGCTTCCTAGCCAGTCTCACTGTTTTCACTGTTATATATTGTGGCGTTATGGGTTTGTGCAACCCCATAACACCACCGTCTCATATGTGTGAACACCTACCGGCAGCGTGGATGGCAGGTGCAGAAAACAGAGGTTCGTAAACTCGCGGCCTGGTATCCGCTGCCCGTACTAAACGAAGGCGAACTTGCAAGCAATGTTTTCCTTGTGAAGGGTTGAGAGGGGAAGCAG
>BOPP01000089.1:4665841-4683848 GCA_017312745.1 Gryllus bimaculatus
GGGGGGGGCAAGAACTGGACAAGGATATGGAAGGAAAGTTCGCGTGCGGTCCATGGCCCGTTTGTTTGGATACTGCTCTGACATTCGCCGGGTACTGATCGGGGAAGGAAAGTTAGCGATTACCTCAACCGAGCGCAAGAACTCCGCTCTTATCAGATAGAGAATTCGAGATGAATAAGAGTTATTAAAGTGAGAGGTAGAGTCGAAAATGCACCAACGTTGGGGCTCCAACTGTAGTTCCCACTCAGAAATTCGGCTATGGAGGTTATCACTGGGCCGTCACAACCACTACAAAGCTTCAGTTGTGAACATACGCTATTGTTGACGATAGAAGCTCGAATATTACGATAAAATATATTTGATAAATGTAGTCGTACAATTTTCTGTTTCAAGACACTTAGAGAAAATTGACGATAGAAGAAAACAACAAAATATTAGATAATAGTTATTTATTTTTAAAAGAAAATATTTCATTCCAAATCCTTTTTTGACATGCTTTATAAAATGTAATAATATTATTTCATTTTTTCTCTACAAAAATCAATTGCGGTTGAAATAACTTTTTCTCATATAAAATTCAACGAGCGCTTCGATTAATTCCTGATGATTTTAGCGAGGTTAAAATGTCGTCGCATGAAAACATTAATGTATATGCACACAAACCAAGGTAATGGAAGGGTAAACTGAGATAAAAATATCCTCTATTTTCTTTCAATATCACCTAGATTGTGTTATCTGAGCACACTTCTTTCGTTTGCAGTAATATTAAGACTCGGAACCGTGTTGCTGAAGCATAATGGGTTTTAGTAATCGTAGGACGTGAAGTTTTGCAGTAAAAATGTCTAGTTTTCCAAATTTCTCAGTATTGGTTTCTTTATCCTTTATATGCAATTAGTATTAGCATTTGCCATTGTGTAAAATAATATTAATTTGATTTTTTCAGTCTCTTAATAACTGGTTTCAAATTATTATATCTGATAAATTCACCAAATAAACGACGGATTTGTAAAGTACATCATAGGTTTTCATACAATCAAATAAACTTCATACTCAAAATCTCATATTTTCTATGGAAATAATACATTACTTTACTTACATACTAATTTAAGGAAATAAAAGCCTTCTCTCCCTACAGCAACCAAAATTTTACCATGGCAAGCGAAAATAATGTCTATTTGATAGATATAAGAGAATATTAAGTTGACGTAAGTTATGCATGAAATAATTACTTCAATTACACGGAATTCCTCAGCACGTACGTAGGGCTACCTTACTTGTCATAGGAGGGAGGTTATGGCAGAGAGACGTGCTTGTAACTAACACAGCGCTTATCAATAGATAAGGCCAACCGAAGTAAGATTTACTAAAGTATCCGTTTACTGAGAAAGAAAAGTTGAAAGAATAGGGAACTGAATTAGGAGAATTAAGATTTACAGTGTTTGAATGCGTTGATATATTTTCATGTAAAAACTCCACTATTGACCTGTTCACTATACTATCCACACACAAGGAAATATCTCGCTTCAAAAAGAAATGTAAATTACGACGGAAATTTGACCTTAAATTAACGTCTCTTGCTGCAAAGAATATTAACATCTAATAATGTTAAATAATATTCTGATTTTAGTCAGAACTTACGACGTTAGGAACAAGAAGTGCTTTTTAAAACAACTACGAATAGAGTCATCTATGTACCATATGGAAGAGTTTAAAAATACGTTTGATAAAGTTGTAAGTTAGAATAGTTCAAATCTTGATCGAAAAACTTGATTGAATTTATTTTCTTTGAAGAAAAATAATTTCGAAGAATTTACGAAATCTGGAGCCAATCACTTGCGTTGTTTTTGACATATTTTTTATGGCCACACAATCTCTAGACATGTAGTTCGATTTATTAACTCCTGCAAAGTAGTGAATTATAACTTACACATTTTGTATAAAAATTCGCTAGCGCAATAACCGACAATTCTTGAGTTGTTACACCCATTAACTTTGTTTACAACAATGAAGACGATTCGAACGCTTAAATATTAAATCCTTGAATACTAAATAATAATAAATGTTTAAAAGTTTAAAAATTGAGTGCTGAAAAAATGTTGTCATATTGGACAAAGTTTATGTTCAATTCCGAGTATATACAGTAATTCAGTCATATTTTCAAATTAATGACCGTTTAAACATATCCTGCAGGGACAACTCATTGATAATTTTAAAAAATATCCATAAGGGGAAAACACTTATGCAGTATTTCTTCAAATGTCAATAAATATTCGATAGCAATTGCAACAAAACATGTAGATTTTGAATGCGCTATATTAGTTTACAAAATCGAACCTATAAAGTCACAAGATCACAGTGCTTCCAGTATTTTAACACGACCACCGCAATTACAGGAAACCCAACTAAATACGAAGCCTCAGGTGCAACCCAGCTGCCAGTGGCTGAAGAGAAGTGAGGTAATGAAGCATCGCCCTCCACCGCCAGCAGTCACAACAGTTCCCCCCAGGCGAGCACCTGTCACGCAACCTTCAGCTGTGCCGACAGCGCGTCGCGCCGTCCCGCGGGCTGAGACCGCGCCGCTCGCCGGCGGCGGCGGCGGCGGAAGCGATCGCAAAGCGTTCGGGGCGAAGGAGCCCGTCCCCGTGCCCACCCTCGACCACCCACCTCTGATGCAGAGCTTCCGTCGCGTCCTCAGCAGCAGCAACACCAGGCACAGCACGGTGGCCGCGGCGGCGCGCTCGCGGCGGCCGCACACCAGCGCTCCCTCACGCACTCCCCCTCGCCTCTCCTCGCGCACTGTCACGCACACGCAGCCGGTGCGGCGCGGTGGGCGGCGGCGCGGCGGCGGCGGCGGCGGCGGCGGCGGCGGCGGCGGCGGCGGCGAGGGGCGGCCGGAAACGCAGGCGGCCGAACCCGGCGCTGCGCCGGAGCGACCAGGCCGCCCGGCCTCCGCGGCAGAGCTGCGCGCCCGCCCGACCTGCCCGCGGCCGCCTGCGCCGCCGCCGCCGCCGCGCGCCGCCGCCCCGACGCGGCCCGAGCGCTATCGACGCCGTGCACGGAGGAGGAGGCGGCGGCGGCGGGGACGGCGCCACAGGCGAGGCAACGGTGGCGGTGGAAGGGGCAGGAGATAGCAAAGGTCGCAGCGTGGACACACAGTGTTACGTAGAGGCGCAAAGGTGGGGTGGTCATAGCGTCTGTGGCACGAGTTGTAGTGGTGGAGGTAGTGGTAGTGGCAGTGGTAGTGGTAGTGGTGGTGGAGAAGCAGGAGGAGGTAGTGGTAGAGATGATGGTGGTGGTAGTGGTGATGGTGAGTGGTTGTAGTAATGGTAGTGCTAGTGCCAGTGGTAGATGTAATGATGGTGGTAGTAATACTCATATTGGAGGTTGTGTGACGACGATAAAGATGGTGGAGGGGGAAGTGGTGCCAGTGGAGATGTCAAGTGTAACGGTGACGGCGAAGAATGCTGGTGGTGGCGGCTCTTTCGATGCAGCGCGAACACATATGGAGATGGAGTCGATGGTGAAGGGGAGGAAAAGGAGGTTGTGCGGGTAGAGGCAGTGACGATAGCAAACGTGGGCGATGCAGGCGAAGATAGTGCAGGTTTGCAGCTTGGTCACAAGGGGAGATAGAGGTAGCAAAGGTGGTCAATGAAGAAGCGGAGGAGGCGGTGTGGTCGAGAGTGGCTGTGGAGGCGGTGTGGAAACGGACGATGTGTTATCGCAAAGACCGTACGAGGTGGGAGACGAGAAGGAGGCTGTAACAGAGACCGGGGTGACGGCGACGGCTGTGTTGGAAGTTATGTAGTTGGTGGCGGTGGTTGCAGCGTTAGCGTACAGAAATCAAAGCTGGGGAAGGAAAAAGAGGGCTTAGTGACCGTGACAGCGCTGAAGTATGCTGAGTGGCGGCGGAAGGTGTGGTTGTGGCAGAACCAGCATAGGTGTTTTATGGTTGATTGATTAATTGATCAGTGATTCCGGTCACGTCAACGTCTAAAGTCATTAATCCCGAAAGTGTAGTGCATGTTTATATCTCGTAAATTGGAGGGGATTTTTTCCCGCTGAATGACATCCAGCACCGACCCACACAGGCTTGATGGCCCTTCCCCAGCCTGACCTCCCACCAGCGGGTCAGCCCCAGCGTGGACAAGCTCTAAGCTCCTGTCTGATCACTCGTCATGTGTAGTAATTTAGTGCCCGGGACTGTTTGTGTGTGAGAAACGGTTGAAGATAGACAAGGAAAAGGAAGGGCCGTTCGCGCGCTGTGTATGGCCAGTTCCCTAAGGCATTGCTCCGGCCTTCACTTGGTGTTGATCGGAGAAACCATGGAAAACACTCGGTCAGAGCAGCCGCCCGCTACAATGCTTCTTCAAACAACGGCTGAATTAGATCTACCTTACACTTAGAAATAAAACCTAGACAGCGCATGCGCAGAAAAGAGAGAGGGAGGTTCCCTCTCTTGGAGGCTCAACTTTCTCGTCTTGAGGAACCACCACCGCCGCCGCCTCGGCCTGGGCGGGCGGGGAGATGGCAGCCTGGCCTTGACGAATGTCCTGAACCCTAAGTGTTGAAGCGTGAAAACTACGTTGCGAATCAGTTACCGTTGCAGGCGGTCTTTGAGTTCAACAGAGCTCCCCTTCGGGAGCAGGGTGAGGGGGATGGCTTGGCGACGCCATGATGGCATTTTTCTAAGTGGTCGAGCTAGTGTCGAAACTCTGCCACCGTCGGCATTCAAGTCTAGGACCTCCAGGTCAGAGGCACCGCAGTAGTGGTAGCAGAGGTGGCGGCGGCTGTGGTTATTGCGAATGAAGTGACCACGCAGGTAGAGGTGATGGAGGTGAAGGAGGTGGAATGTGCAGTCGATTGTGGGGAGGGGGAGACGAAGGTTGTAATGGGAAACGAGATATGTAGCTGTTTGTGGACGTGGATGCAACGAAGACATTATAGGTGGAGGAGGAAGAGGAGAACACTGGCGTCGGCTGTGAGGTTGGAAGCGATGACAGAGCAGATGGCGGCAGCTGTGTGGATGGGAATAGAAAGGACTATGAAGGCAATTTGATGGTAGCGGCAGCGACAGGGGTGTTAATGACACAGGCGACGCCATAGATAAAGACTGTGGAGTTGGAGGAGTCGGAGAAATTAGTAGATACGTGAATGTAGGGGATGAAGTGGAGGTAGAGACGAAGATGGAAGCAGTGGTGTTGGAGGTGGTGGAGGAGTAGACGCGGTAAGAAGAAGAGGAGGAGGAGAAGGAGGAGGAGGAGGAGGAGGAAGAGGAGGATGGGGTCCGGAGGAGGTGAGGACGGAAGAAGCA
Organism: Gryllus bimaculatus; assembly: GCA_017312745.1. NCBI lineage: Eukaryota > Metazoa > Arthropoda > Insecta > Orthoptera > Gryllidae > Gryllus > Gryllus bimaculatus. The sequence continues at coordinate 4,671,153 of BOPP01000089.1, forward strand.
GAGATGGAGAAGGCGGTGGAAGTGTACGGGGGATAGGAGGTAGATGCGGCTGCACAGCAAGAAGAGGAGAAGTTGAAGATGGGGAGGAGGATAGGGCGCGAGATGGCGGGGACAGACGAGGAAGAGGGGGCGGAGGTTGAGACGGTGGAAGCGAGGAGAAAGAGGGCGGAGGTACTGTAGGAAGAAGATGAAGTCGTGAAGGAGGAAAGGGTGGAGATGGAAAAGCGCGTGGGGCGAAGGAGGCGGAGGTACTGAAGGAAGAGGAGGAGAGGATGAAACAGGGGTGGCGGAGAGAGGGCCGTGGAGGGGGCAGTGGGCGGGGCGCAACGCGTCGCCGGCCGCGCGTGGCGCTCGCGGGCGCAGGGAGCTGGCAGTGCCTTGCGTGCATGTTCACACTCCTCCCGGGGGCAGCGCGGGCTGTTTGTTACACCAAACAGACTGCTGATTTCGGGAGCTCGTAACGTTGCTCTGCAAGCGAGCAAGTACTGCACTCACTTATATTAATACGTAATAAACGCAGAATGCACGGGCGAGGCGGTAAGTGACTCTGACGGGCGGGTTATGTGGATACCGACTTCGCATCGCTAGACAGAAGGTCTCAATTTCGAAATGCGTCTGCAGAATGCGAGTTAATTTTTCGTTTGTATTTTGCCGGTGGTCCTCCTCCTCTATCCTGAAAATCGGGCAAGTGGTGTATGTTTCGGCGGTGTTTTAGGGCTTCATTTTGGAAATCTGGCTGAAAAAATTAAATTTTCGACTCAATTGAAACAGTAATCTTATTAGATTTATGTATATTAGAATATCCCTATTATGTGAAACCATTGTGAGTTTCCTTTTGGAGGTCACATGAACCCGATGGAGCATGTTCAAACACGTCAATAACTTCCGGTAGTGAACAGCTCTTCGTGATCCTTTGCAGCCCGTGTAGATCGTTCAGTTTACGAGGAGTGGCTTTCATGGTTTTATAAATATTTTGTTGTGGAAAATATCCAAATACTGATGATTATTGTGCCGAAACCGTTACTGGAAAAGGAGAGTGTATTACGTATGTTACACATTCTCGAAATTCAGTTAATTTTAGAGCATTATAAACTTTTGTTGTTCTAAGGCATCCACCAACTCATTACTCCATGTATTTATTCATTGTTACACACTACATCACCATCTTAACTTCATCATCGTGATCAACATATAATTGCGATCAGAAATCTGGCTACGAAATTGCGGCTATTGAGCCGTCTTCTAGCATTTACGTCGTACCAAAAAGAGATAATAATATTGATTTATCTTACATTGAAATCTATTTCGTTATTCAAGAATCTATATTTTAGATAAATTGGAAGTAGACAACTTGAACAGAGGGTGCAATATTTCACTGTCTCAACCTAACGTGACTAAATGAGAAATACCAAACGAGAGTCGGCGATATTTTGACAAAAAATCTTATTACCTGGCCTTGATAACACGAAAAGTGGATAATTCTTGTTCCTGTATGTAGTAAATTTCTTCCTCTTAGCCGTTATGGAGTCATAGTGCATGTTTTGGGGTTCTTGATACCACAAAATCGATTGATGTCAAAATATCTGTGCAGAACGGTAGCGCCTAAACCGTGCATACGATTTTCTTCATAACTGATATTCCCCAATCGATCTGAACAGCGATTTTGACCAGCGATTTTGGAATTGATATTCTGATTTCTGGGGATACTTAACATGAAACAACTTTTTCAGAAGTTTCTCAAAAATGGCTCCGTACAATTTTTCAAAAATATCAGAGGTTTTTGCGTAATTTTGGGTGAAATTTAGGAAATTTTTAAACCACTTTCTTAAATTTCCAATTTTTTTCTTCACATTTTCTCTTCATATGTATCAAAGAACGATAAAAGGGTGCTAGTTTCAATTTCGGCGAACTCTGTATTTTTGAAAATTGTGAATATTTAACATCGCACTTATACCAACATAATAGCTATAGAAGAAATGAGTTTTGTCTTATATAATAAATTGAAGGAAAGAGTTTGAGGGGTTTATGAAAAAATGCTTCTTTTTATAAATTGCATTTATTTTAAGCATAAATTACAGGAAAACTACTCATGTTTTCAAAACATGGTACGTGACCTTTTTTAAAGAGCTGATATTTAGAACAGTTTTAGTTTAAAGCAACAAATCTGTCATCAATTTTGTAGTTTTGAATTATTAATTGTTAGCGATTTTCGAATGTACAGTGAGTTCCCCGGAAATGCGAATGGCGGAAATGTTTTACAATTTTGATAGAGAATGTTTTTTAAAATGTGAAGCCGTTTTTGAAAACAAATTTTAAAAATCTGTGCGTATTTTCGAAAACTGTTTTATTTTATGTCATGTACTTATTTAAGACCTATCATCGAAGAACATATTTGATGAATATTGAAATACTTTGTTATTTACAAAACATCGATAATTGTGCTTCGTAAACGTTCCGGTAACAACCCACTTATTGGTGCAGCGAACTCGTTTTTATGAACACATCAACAAGAAGATATCGTGTACTAATTCTAAAAACCTCATTTTACGGTAAAGTATAACTGCCAGTAAAGAGTCAGAGATAAAGAAAATGGATAAAATCGATTCCAGGCCATTGTAAATGGGTAAAGTTTCCAGACGGTGTTTGTCTAAAGCTCGTATGCTATCCGATTAAAGATAGAGCTCGAAGGAAGATTTGTTCGATTTAACAGTAGGTAACACATTTTAGAACCCAATGGACCTTGTTAGATTCCTTGTAATTAGGGTTATATTTCCAGCAGAGGGTGAAGAAAAGCAGGAGTGGGTGAGCAACTAACGACCCCAAAAACTTCGAAAATCAATTCTTTGTCATCCCTATATAGTATTTGAGTAACTCCTCGTGTGTGCGGATGCGCGGTTCCGTCACTCGCGGTTACACTACTTCCCGTATACCAATCCAGTCACACGAAGTGCCATTCGACGCGTCTCGGTCTTCTTATGGGGCAACTGCTAAAATTATTGGATCCGATCAGAATATTCAAATAAATTTCCCAAAACGTTTTTGCGTGTTTTGGGGCTGTGAATATGCCGAGAGTTAAGCCAACGCCACCTGAATAGAACTAGGTAGGTGACGTTGATTAAACTCCAATATCCAAAGGCTTTTTTCGAAGAGAAAGGCGAAAAGAAAGATGTAGACGTAAAAAATGAAGTAGACGTAGAGAGATATATAAAGAAAGACGTAGGGATTGACGTAGACAAAGACACAGAGAAGACGCAGATGATGAACAAGACAGAAGAAATCTTTAGAAGAAGAAGAATACGAGAATACAAAAACAAAGAATTTCCTTTCACGGAAAATAAACTAAAAAACTGGAGGGCACTGAGATGCCCGGATGAGACGGCGATGGGTGCACGTCTTCGAGAACAGCATAGAAGTATGATCCAGTCGGTCGCTTTAATAATCATAATTTTTATATGATAAATCAGGATACGCCCAGTGGCACGAAAGTGCAACACATAAATGCGTATTTGCCGATACTGCCATGTGGTCTTTAAATTGATTGTACCGTCACAAATTGAAAAAAAACATTTCGAAATAACTCTTGCCGAAGTCAATTTTATAAAACAATTACATTACCGAAGTTCAGGAAAGTCAATGGTAGAAATCCTGCTCAATATCACAAAATAATTGCAAAATTTAAGTGGTTAGTCCGCAACGCTGACAACACATCTAAAATTAATCAAGAAACCCTCAACCGAAAAATAAACAACTGGTGATTCTACAGAATGACACAGACTTTCCCGTATTAGTTTTCTATTACCTTTGGTTTCAGCTAGTTCTTCGAACTTGCCACATACTCTTACCTGCTGCCATCTATCGCTGCGCAAAGCACATTTTTTTGAAATTATTTAAATTTTTCAGTTTCCTAATAGTACGACGGAAATATTATTTTAAGAATATTAAAGGACAGTAAAACTTTGTCCTAAATGACAATTTTCTTTGAAAAATTTGGAGCAGCTTTTAAGAAATGGCACATAAGTGCTACTGTTAATTCGAAATTTGAATCACGAGTTTTTTAAAAACTTTATTAGAAGGCATATGCAGCATATTAATTAAACAAATTCAATAGTGTTTACAAATGGCTGGAAATGTGCGTACTTGTACTACCGGCATGAGAGATCTTTCAAAAAAACTACACTGCTGTAATTTTTGAAAAAAAACATAAAAAGACCGAAATGAACTCTATCTCATATTAAAGGGTACAATTAGCACTATGCTTTCGAAAAAGTTGTTGGATTTTGGATCCATTTTTTTGAAAATGGCGTTTGTGCGGTTCAGAAAATGCGAAATTTTGAGCTAGTTTTCACTAAAAAGATTGAGTTTTCGAGAAGTATTATATGATATTATTTAAAGCACATGTACTCATATATATAATATTGTGAACAAATGGCCCCCAATGTAAATATTAAGGACAGTAAGTAGAAAAATACATTTTTGTAATTGTTGAAAAAACAAGAGAATTGAGCAAACTGGTGTTTATATCATCTTATAATATGCATTTAGCACTATCCCTTCCAAAAGTTCAAAGAAAAATTTGGAGCAGTTTTTGAGAAAATCTTGTTTTGATAATTTTTTTAAAATTGCACAAATGGAACGCAATATTACACGAAAACTACTAAAATTTTCAAAAAGTGTACATGACCTTAATGAAAGAACAAATTATAAAAAACAACTATAATTTCAATAAAGAATCTCCATCTTTAATTTTAAAGTTTGTACGAAGACCCCCCAAAAAATTTTTAACTTTGGAAATTTTCAAAAAATTCAGTTTTTACCGTGAAAATCGGACCAAAGCCAACTTTATATGTGTATTTTGGTATACTGTTAGAAGAAATTTAATCATGAAACTTTGAGCCATTTTGAAAAAAAATTGAAAATGTCCCAGGGGCTTCATGTAAAGCACCACCAAAAACTACCGAATGACTTTCAAACTCGCAGAGCATCGTCTCAGGCCAAATGGACAGGGTTTTCTTCAATTTGGAAAAAAATATTACGCACGGTTTAGGCGCTAGTGGTGTTCACATACACCCGACAGGCGAACAGACGGACAGACGGATGAACAGAGAGACCGACGGTCGGACGTTTTAAAAATCAAACACGTGTTCGGTATCAGGAGGCCCCAAAACGTATACCTCCGTTCAAATTTCGAAATCGGTTTTCTGCAGCATTACATAATTCTCTCTATACTACGTGTATTAGTTCGTATATACATATTTATACGGGAAAGTAAAAAATGATAACTGCATGTAGTAGTTTTAGTGAAAACCGCATCTAAGTATCTGCAACAGTTCAGGAGAAAATTGAAGGGAACATCTTAGGTGGGCCACACGGTATATTCATATTTTTACATTTGAAGGGCCGCCATTTATTCCTGTACCCGGCAACAAAACGTTGCGCCGCAAGGTTATCGAACACGCGTGCAGAGTCAGCATAGAGTTAGATGTACAGAACTTCAAACCCATGCAGCTTGCATCTTCTTGCGGCAGCGGTATGAGGACGAGCGTTCTTTTGTTGAAATAGGGTACGGTCATCCTGAACGACAGAGCCGCTGACGACAGAATATTCTCAAGGTACCTTATGGGATCATGGTGGCCGCGAGAAACATGATTATTGACCGGGCCCCGGGCGAACAATGGTTGCCATCATCGTGGCTGCTGGTGCGTGTGAAGGGCGCACACAGCTCTTTGTGGCGCTCGTCACTGCTCCTCCAGACCCTGTGGTCGTCGCCTCTAGAGTAGATGCGGATCAGGTCACTGGAGATGGTCCGCTGACAGCCTGCGTGACCCTAAGGCCGTCGTTCCCGTCACCAGGCGGCGCTGTTGTGACGCTGCTGGGGAGTTAGCGACTGTCCCTGAGTGAGTACACTGGGATGTCAGCGTGTGCATATCGTGTATGTGTGCCTTCCCCACATGTTAATCCCAACAATTGGCGATAATAGTGTCTCCGCCGGAAGGGCGCGGCCTGCAATTTTTGCAGACATTTTTGCAGCAATTTTTATGATGATGAATGAATAAATGTTTGAGAATGAAAATAATCTACTTCTTATTAACGGTATTTCTGATTGCTAGAAAAGTTAATTTTACAGCTAACAATTTTTTTAAATTACTTCGTTTTATAAATGTAAATTGAATTGTTGTTTATTTACTTATTGTATTAATTATTCATTTTCCCCCTAATACTTTAAGAATAATAATAACAATAATAATAGTAATAGTATTATTATTATTATTATTATTATTATTATTATTAAGAAGAAGAAGAAGAAAAAGAAGAAGACAGAAAATCTCTTTTGCCCAGTTTTTTACTTTAACGTGAACCTTCAAGACAAAATGTAAGACCTTTAAGACATAATTTTCAGAATTAGTAGTTGTATACCTGGATACTGCGATACTCGACTACATTGAAAAATATATTACGATTTTCCTGTGTATAGATTATCTGTTGGGCGTAGGTTTCTACAAAGCGATGCGTTCTGGCTCCCGAAATTGAAGTAACCGAGATAAGAGAATCGATTCCTCACTCCACTTCTATTGGTGGGGAGTCTTGTTTCTCTGAATCACTGCTTCAAGGGGAAGCCATAGTATTGTTCCAAACGACCTACGGACTCTTGCTGCTTTTGCTTCTGGCTTTTCTCTATTGTTCTTATTCCAATTCCTAAAAGAAGATACCTTTTCATCAAGTCTAAAAGCAACCGGGCTAATTTGTTTTAAAGAACAAGGCTTGGGATTTGAACTTGCATTCGCTAGAAGACAATGTATTTTCTGTAAATGGTCTACTCTCTAAAGCAGACGGGGTTCATGAAGTAACAGTAAAATAACCATCAACCAATGTAATTAACGTTTGTTGATAAAAGTTACTACATAATTTTTTAGTCTATTTTTTTAATATTGCTCACAGCATTTGAATTCGCTTAAAATACTCTCTATTAATTTTATATCTGATGACTACAAAGTTCTTGAAATGAAATGATAGTGCAGTTGCAAAAACTAATATTTCAGTAAACATCACTTCTCTGTGATGCCGAGTGTTCTCTTCTCAGATGCAAGATGATCTATTCCTTTTGCGAAAGAAAATGATTGAATCGAAAACACAAACTTTTAGAATTCAACAGCTAATCTCTTGAAGCAGTATTTACTTGTTATAAATAAACAAGTAATTATTATAATGTTACACTCTGATTTCCAAGCGAGATACTATAGTCTTTTGAATTTTCAAAGGCTTCCGAAGGTAAGCAATATACCGACAGGTAAGCAATTTAAGGTGTTGTCATGCACTCCTTTAATTAAACGACTAAGAATGTCTGGTAACATACACTTTGTCATGACAAATTATGAATCACACACAATATTAATTTTATTTTTAAAATAATGAAGTTGTATTATTAGTTTTTGATTATGTTCCCTTCTTCCATATTGTACCATACCAAATCAGACAATATTTATTTTCACGTGACAGAACTTTCCGAACTTCTTGTTGCTCTCGCAATCGTGTCCGTCCATTCTTCCGTTTCCGCTTTAAATAGTTCCGAACTCTCAACAAAAGACCTTCACTACTACATCTTAGTGAACCCCAACGATACAAGTTAGGTACTTCATTCATACTATATTAAGTGAGATTAAATAGAAATTGCAACAATGATTACATGTGTTAATTCATTACACCCATTGTTTTGAAGTTTCTTTTAGTCGCATCGACAACATGGCTATTAGCGACTTTTTCTGTTACAAATACAATAGATCACTAGAAAATTACAACAGTATAAATTGCAATTATCATACAGTAGTAACAATTCAAAACAATAGTGACTATTGACTTGTATCGATTGAAATTAAATGTCCAGAAATACATTGATGGCTTTACAAAAATTAATTATTCTTTCTTAGTTTTCTTTAGAATGGAATATTGGTTAATAAAACAGTTAAGTATTTTTGATTGTTATATCTGGGACATTTGAAAATGTGATCACTATTTTGAGGTGTATTGCACTTTTCACATGTAGGGAGATGATTTTGTTTATTAAATAGAGATGGTTTAATTTGAAAAGTAGTTCGTTGTTGATTTGAAAAGTTATTCTTTGTTTAATTTGAAAAAGGTGTTCGAATCCTAGAAAGGGCTACTTGCTCCCTGCGTCGGGTTTTGTACGGGTTACATTCATTTTGTTTACTTCACATATTCAAAAAGTAATTCCGTTTCGAAGCGAAAAAAAAACAAATATTTTTCTAAAATACTCTTGAAGAAATAAAATTTAAAATACAATATCAAACGAACTCGCTCCGAGGTTTATTTTTCGAAACATGCACCCATTTTATTTTTAACAGAAACCAGATATAAATCTCTGTTTGTGACAACGTCCTAGATGAACTTCCATCAGGAAATGAAACTTCTTCTCATCTGCGGCTCAAATTCCAGGAATGTTGTGGCGGAGTTTGCGATGGGCTGTCGCCATTTTCGTGCCTCCCTCGTTTTCCCTAGTGGCGCTGCGTGCGTCTGCAGGGCTCATTACCTTCCAGGAAGAGCCATCATCAGCATAATATATGGGAGGTCATTTGAGCTCTGGAACTATACAGGCCACGTCCTGCCTCCACGCAATGTAATCTACATGCTGCAAATAACGTATTAATTTGTTAATCCGAATGCTGTTTGAATGTGTTTACTTGGGTATTTAACTGGTCGAGCAAATTCTGTTTATTCGTGATACATGTTCTTTCATTCATTCATTCGTTCATTCATTTATTCACGGGTTCAAGTAGTAGTTCGTTTTAGAGTAACTAGTAAAAATACTCTCTTATTATTACCTTAGATATATTAAAATATTTTAAGAAAATCGCTCGTTAATTTAATTAAATATTTATCGAATGAAATTATTTTCTTCACAATTGTTCTTTCAACGTACAATGATATATTTAAACACCCCTGGTGGATTCAGAATGTTATTACGAAATTCTCCAAACAACAAAAATTAGTTGTGAAAATTTTAGCTGCGAAATACTTAAGGAACGCGTAGGAAAAAAACCTAGGCTATCTCGTACGGCTCAGAAATCATCCTACGTCGTTAAAAATATTATAAAATAGTAGTAAATAACAGTTCCATTTGGTACTTTTTGATTCTATTCTTTAAAAAACCAACCTTTATTTGTTTCCACGAGTAATATTTAACGTAAAAAGGCACATTGCTACGATGTCCTCGCCTGGTCCGTCTCCATCGCTCGTCCGTGACAGTGTTACACCGCCCCCTCTCTTATACTTCCATTGCTTTCTAAATGCCACAGAAAAGTCATAAGTATTTTGTACGTATTATATTTGTACATGTTACTGTAAGAAGTCCATGCCAACATTTTTACAAATTATTCGCGACGCTTTGAACATTTCGCGGTAAAACTTTTAAAGTAAATCGGAGTATTCAAATTTGCCTCGCAAAAATGTAATAATTGTTTGTAAAAATTAATATTTTATTCGGTTTCAATACAAGTATTTTATTTTAAAAACACAATTACCAAACCATTCAACAATTATCTTTGATTCCACAAATCGTCGGCAATATTCAATCATCACTGTTACCAGAGTAGAAATACAATTAGAACCTGGGACAGTGCATGAATACTGTGGAGCGCAAAGGAAAATTAAATAGCGTATTGAAGATTCACACATTCTAAATCTCTACGTCACCATATTCTTCTTCTAGCAACTATATCGCATATGACTCCATTATTTGCAAAATATAAAAATGCTCTATTTTTTTGTAGGACGTTCTTCAGGCGAATCCTGTAACCTCTATAAATACAATCGCAAACTTTATAGTAGACCCAGACACACACATTATATAATTTTCACCTCTAAATGAAGACCTCAGGCATTAGTTAAGCATTAAGATTAACATTATTCTTTTGATTTAGTACATTATTTAGACGCATAAAAAGAACCCCTTTAATTTGAAGAAACTTGATAGACGAGTTTAAAAGTCTGCCGCTTACGAATCTCGCAGGGCTGGCTGAGTAGGTGCTTTCTTCCGTTCACGCACTGAGTCGTGCAGTCTCGCTCTGCCCGACCTGCGCCATGGCCAGGCCCACACCTGAGCTCCGCCGATCGATCAGTGTGAGCTCATGTTTATCCGCTTGTACCTCCTGTTCCACCAGTGTAATTTGCCCAGATCCATTCAATCAGCTCAAACACCCGCCGGATTGGTTTCGCGAGGTAGTCCACGGGAGGGGAACCCCTTCAATGCGCGCTCTATTCTATTTAGGAAGAAAATCAGAACAGTCTATTGTTGGCTTTTCCGCTACGAAGCGTATGGTGGGGCAGTAAGCATTCCTTTCATTGCACGCTACTGGGCTTTTAATGCCTATAATTAGTTTGGGTAGGTAGACGAAGCAATGCTAATTTCCGGACGACTTCATAGAATTTACCACTAGTTCCGTGTCACCTTGCATCACTTGTAGAGTATGAAATTTCACAAACCTGCCGCCAAGCAACTACTGTAACACAATGCTTATTGCACTTGACTGACTTTTGCTGAAAAATATTTCTTTCTTTATCATGTTCTTTCTTACACCGTTTAGAATAAAGATAATAAATATTAAACTTAATAATTAATACAATTAAGGGGAATATTTGAAATAAGCTAACTTCACAGTTTGTTCTTAAGAACTTCAGATTTATCAATGTGTTTCGGAAACAAGAAAGAACTCTTCCAGAAGAATTTTATTAAATTCTTGTCGTAACTTCCACGTCTTCAAATATGTGAGGCATGCGTTGACATTGTTTCGCATGTAATATTTTACTAAAGTTTTGAATTTCAAAGATAGTTTAGGGTATTCGAGCAAAAAGACTCGTGACGAAGAGGCAAGAGATAGAACGTGTTGCGAATTTGTCTTTTTCCTGTGGCAGCTTCTTGATTGAGTAAAGCTCACTATAGTTAAATGATTTCAAATATTGACATTTTCGAGACAAGATAAGATAAGGATACCGACAGTGACGCCTTGTGATTTTTGTCAAAACGAACATTAGTTCTTTTAAAACAATATTTAATATGGTCGACAACGCAAATGCAACTTCTTTAATATTAATTAAGATTTTCGGATTAGCAAATTTATCATCTTCAAATACCTTTGTATTACATAAAAGTGAATAAAGTATCTTCAATATTGTTTTACAAAACAGTTTTCAGTTAAACTAGGTTTAAATTTGGTGATCCGACTAATAGACTTAATTTGTTAGATTGCAACTTTCTTGTCGACTTCGTTTGTTAGATCATACATAGTTTTCATACTCATTCATAGAAGTTGTGATTGATCGCTGTTTTATCGACAGTTAATTTTACACGAACTGAAATTTAAAATTATTATAATGTACATTTCCAAAGCAGTGGTGAAACACTGAATGTTCATTAACGATGAATTCTATGCACGCGCTTCTTAAAACATAGGTGATTGTAAACAAAATACGCGTTCTTCTCAGCAGCAATGAAAACGTACGGAATGTAGTAGCAATAACCGTCAAGCAAACGACGTCTAGCCATAAACAGCACGCGAGGGCGGGGTGGCGAGGCTATCGCTTAAGAGCCCCCCGATTTGCGGGGACTGTCATCACGTTTTCACTTGCAGTTGTTTACCCATGTTCTAGAAACGCAGATGTGCAATGTGCGAGCCCGTCACCAAATATGTATTTTGTGAAAAACAAAAATAATATCTGACTGTTACCTGTCATCGTCTTAAAGTTTCAAGTGTCATTAGTACAATTCTCTTTTCTAAGTAATTCTTGCATTTAAATATAATACAAACCGAAAGAGAAACGTCATTTTTGACTTATAAACGGCGCTTTGATGAATGTCAGAAGCTTTGCAAAGACGTAAAATAGGTTTTTAAATTTATCAGTAACTGCATCCAGAGTTTGTGCATTGATGTACGAAGATGAATTTCATAAAAGTGCCAAACTTGTTGTAAACATTCGTCGTGCACATGCTACCAACAGTCGCGACAACTGCAGCAGTGCGAGGCTCGCGCCTCTGAATAAACTGCGGTTGGCGCCCCTGCCTAAGGCTACGCACCGCTCTAGCAGCCCCACTTGCAAGGCGGCGCGCTTCATCGATCCCGCACTTCTTACAGCGCGGGGAAACTGGGTGAACGGCACACGAAGCCCTCCAGCCCCCCACCCCGCCTCCTTCGCCCACGCCCACGCCCGCGCCCTCGGCCGGCGATCGTGGAGGGCGCACAGCACCGGCAGCGCAACGGGGGCGCGCGCGGCCTCGCACGTGGCGGTCCCCCCACCCCTTCATTACTTTACTTCTTTCTAATAAGTGTGGATTTTCAATTTTAGGGTCGGATTAATTCGACTTTCGCCAGCTAGCGGGTTTCCAGGCATGATCATGTTTTTATTTACTATCCTCGCCTGTGGTTCAAGGAGATAAGTGGCGAATCTTCGTCGTATTAGGCGTGACTGAGATTTTCTGTCGTTGCGTAGCTATAGAACTGACACGACTGTAATAGAAAGCGACAGCTCTATTTTTCCTCGATCGAAAATCGAACCCGGAATCACTCCACAGAAAAATACTAAACTGTCACGATACTAGTATAAGTTCACCACTTGAGGGACACTTAATGATTTATTTATTTATTTATTTATTTATTTATTTATTTATTTATTTATTTATTTATTTATTTA
>BOPP01000089.1:4685312-4728168 GCA_017312745.1 Gryllus bimaculatus
TCTTCTCCTCCCGACCCCAACCCATCCTCACCACATCCCGTCATTTCCTCGCGTTTTCGCGTCGTCCAGGTAACCCTTCCTCAACAACATAATCCTTCCACTCCACAACCCAGACTCTCCATTCTCGTCCCTGTATATGAGTACTTTAGAAGACCACACCTACTTCTTCAGACAAGCTCGAAGAGATCCTCCTGAGTTAGGCGAACTATAACAACACCTGGATGGCTTGGCCTGGCTTCATGAGGAGTACACTTCAAAAAAATTTTGGTAAAAGTTTTGCTCTTCCTTTAACTACCCAAACAAGTCCAGAATATCAGTAACTTTTGCCGAATTAAGTAGAACTCGAATGGCAGGTTAAAGAGCAATATTCCGGGTAACTCTCTTCATGTAATGGAATATTGCTCTGCCAACCTAACGAATAGAATTAAAATCACGAAAATTTGCTAGGATATAGATTAAAGTACGCAGAATGTATTTCTGCATTCTCCAGAAGAAGGGTTATTAGTCATACGGACCCCTCGTCTAGCCTCAATTAAAGACGGTAGCCTCAATTAAAGAAAGACAAAAAATCTGAAAATGTGTAAGGATGGAAATAAATCAATAGAATAAAACAAAAAAGTATCCTAATCGGAAATAATTGCTACAGACGATTTTATTGCTTTAATGCCTTTATTTGTAGCTTAATATGTTTATCCTTGGTTTTCCCCTCGGCGAAATTGTGCTTACATGGTGGAAGGTAAAATTGCACCCTCAATACAAGTATTTTTGCGGTTTTACAGTTATATCTCGTTAAAAACTCAGTCCTATTAAAATTTGTTGGGCATTAAATTTTGCATTTAATGAGGCAAAACCCATATTGCTTGCTTGGAGCACCAGTCCCTATACTAGTGTTCATAAAAGTTGCACTGCATTAAAATCCATTCTTGATCTTTATCATACTGTACATCTTTGCGAGTTTGTCTTCTTGTCTATTTTACGATCTATCGATCAGTTTATCTTTTACCCATTTCTTTTAGTCACATGTACCTAACCGTTAGTCGCCGTTATCTGACAACCGTCCGATTCAATTGTCAGCAACCTCTTAGACGATAATATCTGCATTTTGTTTTTATTTTAAAATAATTTTCCACGAAAACTCCACCAGAAAAAAAACTGCATGTGTCTTTGCCATTACTGAGCTTTCTGCTAATAATGTTACATTTAAGTAGGAATGGCAAGATATTGAGGTCTAATTTTCTCTGTCTCTAGTTATTAGAGATGCTACATAATGATATTATCTAACATGGAAAATATGTAAGGTTGGCCTTTAAAATAAATTTCTATGAGATGAAAGTTAGGATTTGTTCACGATCAATACTTGCTTGAGCATTAAGCCCCAGGGTTCTCTAACATAGGTCAAGCTCTATGTTCATACTAAAGTAGAAGCTCTATAATGCCATTACGCGGCGTTTCCCGTTGTAATATCCGCCTGACTCCTTTCTCCTTATTCTCAACCATTTTCTACCAAGATTAATGCTCAGAGATTAACGTATATTCTGTGTTAATTCTCTTGTAATAAACGCATTTCTGATTTACGAACTAAGTGGTCCTTTCTCAGTATTATGAAGTCAATTAATTTAAGAGAATCACAACTACGCCTTTTGGGAAAGTAATTTACAAAATTTAAACCTGTAACACGAAAATGTACTTGGAGAAACAGAGTAACGGTAAATCAATAAAACACATAGTCTCTGGATTGTAATGCAGTCTGTGGACTTTATAGCTCCTGTACTCGTAAAATTGATACTACATTGTACGTTATTTATCTTAGTATGAAAACCTAGAAAGATAAGATGTACTTTTGGTCTTCCAATTGACTTCTTTACATTCCTCTCATAATACGTGTCTGAATAGGAAGATACTGCAAATCGTAATAGGGAGTTAATCAATAGAAGTAATTAATCTATTTCTCTAGAATTACGTCTGTATTAAAACGCCGGGTCATACTACATTAGAAGCAAGTATTCGAGTGGAATTGGTGATTTCTTCCCCGTTCTACCACGTCTCACTCTACCCATCCCGCACTGTCCTCTTCCAATCCTCTGCACTTGAGCCTTGCACCTGTTTGTCGGAATTTCTGTTATTTAGAGCCAAATTTAGTAGAGCAAATGCATTTACTAAACTTCTTATTCACTTTGGTGGATTTGTTCGCCAATTTTTAAATATTTGCAGAAAGTGGAAAGTGTTTGCACTGTAAGGAGTGGAAAAGTAGGATGACTATTTTACGAAATCTCATGTAGATTGTCACATTTCTCCTGTTTGGACCGGGAGAGGTGGCTCAGAACATCAACTGATGTCACAGCGGTGCCTCTGACCAGGGAATTCTAGGTGCGAGTCTCGACGGTAAAAGGATTTTCGGGACTAGCTGTGTCGAATTCAGTCGCTGTCTGGAGGAGTCTTCCAGACGCCGGCTGCTCTGATTGGTAGCTTTTCGGTGGTTTCTCAAATCACCAGGCAAATGTCTTACGAGAACCCCAACAAAGGGGTCAAGGATCGCTCGCGATCATCTCCTCCTCTTTTTTCTCCTACCCTCACCCCACTAACACGCACTGCTCTACTTCGCATGCCGGGAGCCCGGTCGGGAACTTAGAGCTTATCCGGTTGACGCATGTGCCCCGCTGGTGGGAGATACCTCGTTGAGGGAAACCCCACCAGCCGCCGGAGGGCGGGGCTGTATCTCGCTATCCAGCGAAAGATCATCTCCACCTTTCTAGCAAAACACATGCCCTTCACTTACGGGACTAATGACCATAGCAATTGATGCGCCTGGATTCACTAAACAATCAATCACTTGTTTCAGAGATCAAAAAAACGGAATTTTGTTACGATTACAACAAACTAGATTTATATAAGAAGTTATTTAATGAAAGGTAATTATAAAAAAATAGTAGCTCAATTTATTATGACAAAATTCAATATTTTTGCAAAAAAAGCGCAAAATCGGTTTACCCGTTCTCGAGATTAGTGTGTAAAAATATATAAAACCGATTGAATGGGTTTTTACATTATGTAAATATCCATGTCAGATTATCATGTGAACAGTCATTGTGAAATCACAGTCAGACAGACATTTCAATTTCATTATTATATATTAAAATCAACTATGATTTCAAATATAACCTTCAACTATAATTTTAAATATTCTATCATCACTTTCAAAATTGCGATATTATTTAGAATTCTATTTTATTGAAATTTTGTTGTTGATTTTTTCTCGTGAGTTTTAGGACGTCGGACGATTCCCCGGTTGGCACACTCCTGCAGCTGGCACTGATTTCAAGTAGATATGAATGGCGGAAAACCAGATCGGTATAAGTGACATTTTATAAATTCTGAGAAAAACATGTTAATTTTCGGCTATATTTCAGTGCAATGTATTTTCGTGGTTTTAATGCGAACAATTGAAATGCTGTGGTTTTATTGATGAAACATAACACCACAACTTTACAGTAATATTGACTTCCCTGAATGTATAAAAGTCACTTAAACAGTTGTGGTTTTCACCCACTCATATGATGTACGAATAGAAAACCTGGATTCACGATTGGGAAGTCCTGTAACATTTTCAACGGACGCAGACAGTTAGGCAGAAATGTTGAGACATCAGATATCCTCGGTTTGCTCATGCATTCAAGTTTTAATAAGGCAGGAACGCAAACTGGCATAATTTACATAGGATTCAGCCGCAGATGATATCGATTTCCATTGCAGCAAGTATACAAAGGAATCGTTTCCACAAATTTAACTCCGGGTTGATGAAGTGGAAATATCATTACATGGGCGGCGCTTGTGTCGCAGCGATCTCTGCCTTTGTTTTCCTTCATGTGTCCTTGTCACTGCACAATTACTGAAACCAGCTCATTGCCACTGTTAATTCATACGTGGAAACGGGATGGATTGAATTGAATTTTTTATTTGCGTGTCTTCAACGGTGACTATAAAAAGACTGACAATTGGGGAGTTTTATTTCGCGCTTCATTACATGTTCCATTTTCGAACGATTTATGAGTTTCATAACGTTTTAAGCTCTGCACTACACAATTTAATAATATAGATACACAAAGGTAATAATTCCTTAGCCATAAACAAAATTTAAACTTTGTTGATTACATTCTGAATTGATGAAAATTGTCGCACTACAAATGGATTTAACGATGCCCAACAATGAATGTGTAACAGAAAGACTTCAATCCAAGAGTAATTACATAATTATCAACCAATAGTAAATTCTATCGAAATAACATTCTATGCTTTGTACCTTAAAAGTATTCGCGAGAAAGAGATGTGGAAATCTATTTGTGTATAACTGAAGTTATATTTTAGATCTATGAACTAAACGCAATTCAAATCTATAACTTACGCCTAAATGACGGTGAATTAAGAATTGGTTTGCATTGGAAGAGTTAATAACATGTTTCTAGAATATTACATTAATGAATTTTAAATTAAACAGTTTCAAAGGCGTCATTACTTCTAAATAATTAATACTAAATAATGTCACGTTCATACCTAACGAGCAGCGGGCATATTATCACCAGCGTCTAGGTCTTACCTGCAACAAAACAGAAAAATATATTTTAGTGTGCATTTAAAGTTTATCACATTCGTGGAGTGGCTCATGAACAGCGCGCTATCTTTTCTCGGTGCTATCTTGATTTCGATTTCCGATCGGAGCAAAAATAGAGCTGTAGCTTTATAATTAATCGCCCGGGTTTCTGTAGCTATGTGACGAAAGAAAAGTTCAGGCAGACCAAGTACGTTAGATACGGTGATGAGAATTTGTCATATTCACCACATGTCTCTTTTATCCCAATACGTAAATAAAAACAGGCATGGGGTCCCCGCTAGCTGGAAAAAGTCGAATTAATACGATCATACTATGCCAAATACTTAAATACATAACATTTAACACAATTCTGTTCACAACATGAAGCTAACAATATTACATGACATGTTACACAAGATTAATTTTTAATTGATCTTCTTAACAAAAACAAAGAAAATTCAATTTTATGTAGCAGAGTTCGTACAACAGTTTGACGTAAACGTCTTTCAAGTAAACTTGTAGGAGCTTTCTCCCGATGTCGCGCAAACGTCCCGGAGGAGGCACAGTACTGATTCCGGGCACGGCAAGTACTTTCATGTACTTAACACAGACCCACAACAACAAAAAAGTTGTCAGTCCCAATGACGTGACCCACGTTTCTCTATGTATGTCGATGCGTTGAATCCGAATCTGAAGTCAGAATTGTGCCACTACCCTCTAGTGCTATTAAAACGCAAATAACAAATGCAAATACTAAATTTTGGTCTCTTGTAGCGTTATACTTCACAGAGTCCAAACGTTGTCAGATCCAAGACTCTCTATGTATATCGACGCGCTGGATCCGAAGCCAGATTCGCGCCACCACCTTCCAGTTCTTTTTATTCGCGAAAAAACACTGTGACGTTTACAATTTGGAATTTCACGGTAGTTTTTCGGAATTAAGAAAACGGGATGGCGATGGCGTAATTATGGCTTTACATTCGGACTCAGCGCGTCGACATTCATAGAGAAACGTGTCAAGTCTTTGGGTCTGACAAGGTTTTTTGTGTGTGCCTTTGTAATTAGTCTCGCAAGCGTACTGTAGGCTAAGCCCCGGACGTAGCGTTGTTACTCCCAGGGTGGAATGAGATATTCGATGCCGACCTACACGTCAGATTAAGGGCTTTTTTACATTTCCAAGTATTTCCCTCAGCGGGACACCGTCTTAGCCGGAACGAACTCGAAGCTCCCAACTGAATTTTTGACATGTGCAGTACCGTAGTGTATGTAAGTGTGAGTATGTGAATAAGAGGAGAGTAGGGTTAAAAGATGAAGAAAACATCAGGCTTGTTTGGTAAGGTGTATATATATATATATATATATATATATATATATATATATATATATATATAATGATATAATGTTGCCATTTCGGCAAAATCGAGCTATATCGGAAGCACCTATTGACGATGCGGTGTATTCGGCAAAGCTGCTTTGAGCGACCCCGAAGGCGATGATTATCTCATTGATTATAATAAAATAGATGAACCAAACACGGGCTTGCGAGTTGTTCAGAGCCATCTTGTCGAACGAAACTATGATCATCACAGGCATTGTCGTTTTCGAGCTAACTCGCCTGATCACACCATCTTTGATGGTACTGGGGTGTACTAAAAACGCATTCAACAAAACCATCATACATCGATGTGTCTGTATCAAAAATATTTGGTTGGCAAACTATTTTAACTACATGGCGCTGGCACACTTCAGCATCACGTCAAGTTTCTATTTCTCAGGGGCGAATAACTAATGCCCAGAAGAATAGGCGCTGCACCGCGCGACATTGCGGGCCTGCCAAGGGCGTGGCAACGTCATTAGCTTAGCGTTTGGCTGCTCGGAATTGGAAGTCCTGCCCGTAGGAGCACGTTTTCTGTCACATTAGGCAGGGGTGCACAAACCCTGCTGGAACGACCATTTCCCTCGTAAAACTGTGGAAGGTTGGGTTTTTTTCCAATAACTTCCAGTGGGTGACGGAAGTTATTCTTCCACAGAACATATAACAGTGGGTATCTATAAATAGAAAAAATGAGGCCAGATTTCGACCTGTACCTGTTGATAGGTCCCTCGTCTGTAGTAGTCATATGGAGATATAACTCTTTGATTTCGATTGTTTTTATTGGATACCAGCCGTAGAGAGTGGCTTTTCACCCATGACTGTGGTTGCTTTTTGTGGATAAAACTCGGAAATCATTTTGACTTGTAATAAAAATATCACTACCGAGCGACGTGGCTCGGTACGTTTGCGCGCTGGATTTGCAATCCGGAGCCGTGAGTTCGACCTCTGGGCCATCCGGTTTTTTTATAATAATAATTTTTATAAGTATAATAAGTAGTTCCTCTAAATGCTATTGTAAATATTGATTTCCTTATTGATTCCTGCGCTCCTATTTCTAATGATGTATATATTGGTTCTTCTGGGAGTAGCACGACCATCCTGTAGGTGTGTACTCTCAGATCCTACAGTTTATGCGCAAATCTTGCAGTCATACATTCCTGCAATTGCAATTAGCTTGTTGCTTCCGCCTCTGCTGCCCACATTCACTTTGCTGACATTCCGCGAGCCGTTCACATCGCTCTAGAGGAATCACTAAAGCTGCCGTCTGCTTTGTCGTTTCTAAGCCCCATTGCCAACGGAAAATCCGGCCCTTCGCCATTGGTGCCTTTTTCTTCGTAACGTCGGACATTGGTAGCCTTCTAGAATTGAAAATACAAGTTCAGGCGGGCTCTTTTATACATCTAGCGGGTCCCACTATCTGTCTGCCTTTCTTTCCAACATTATTCCCATTTCTTCCAACTTACAACTTGCAGGTACGACGGCTACTCGAAGAATAACACCTTACTATTTCAGCTATTATCATATTCTCAGTTACATTCATTTCACACCTTTTGTAAAGTCGCTCTCCCGGCACTAGAAAAATGCCTAAGTCGTTGTGAATATCATGTATCAAATATAAATGAAAATAGGTAAATGCTTTTTATCTTGGTGACATAATGCATCTTTTTTTAAATATTATTCATTCTACTTGTTCGACATACAAACTTCCTTCAAGGACGTGAACAATTACAATATTTTCACAATTTAGTAAAATAATTAATAGTAGAATAATTAATAATTTTAAAATATAATTTCTAAGGTTACCTAATAACTCAATTACAACTAATTTAATACATTTCTTTTACTTAGAATTTCATACTGTTTATTAAGGAAGTTGAAAGGGATCTTTTGAATAACGAGACAATGCAGAAAAAAGTATTACATGATTTGCCTAATTTAAATTAATTACTTGCGGGACAATATGGAAGAGAAGAATAAAAACGATTTGATAATTTTGAAATACAATTACTTGTTGAATCTATAGCTACTTCTTTTAAAATTGGTCATTACGAATAATGTTTCTAACACATTTATTTCAGCATCCGTAAGTTGAAATTTATCTGTTATTTATTTGTAAGCCATGTTTTGAGTTCGTTTTTTACCTTACATCACACCACTTTTGCCTGTAGTCGCCTCTAAATCCTATCGAGATCGTTTATCCCACGTTTTGTTGTCGTGACCTCTCATTTTAGATCTTTCTCTCCCTACTGCCCATTTTAGCAGACATACTTTCGCTCTCTGACTTATTTTTATGGTATTATTTGCACTGTGGTATATTCACAGCACTATTTGAGTTATTTTATTATCGTACTATTTGCGTTGTGGCAGGTTCAGTCGCTCTCAAGTAGTGTCTGCTCTACAACTATTGCTTTGCCGCCTTTTGCGATCAAGAACCTCCATTTTACATTTCCATAACGTACATTTACAACCGACCATCTAATTTATCTTCTTTCACCGCCACCACAATAACCATCTCTTGGATTAAAAATTCAACTACATCTTCTGACATCCGTTGCTCTTTTCAGTGGAAGTCTTTCCCTTTGCTTTCGGTCGTCCAACTGCCTCGTCCTTTGCGGCCGCCTCCACCGTCGTTGCCAACCGATTCCTAGGCCCTTTCCGACTCCTCCCCTCCCCCCGATTGTCGCCCGGCGACGCTTTCGCCTGTAATCGCCCCCTCGCGGCCCGCTCCCCTTCCGCACCGGAAATGACGTGGAGCCTCCGATCGAAAGCGGCCCAGCCCTGCGCCTGCCCTCCGCCACCTCGTCGGCAAGGGCGGAGCGGCGAGAGCGAGAATCGTTTCGTAAGGCGGTTTGTTTCTCATTCTGAATTATGGCGCTTTAGAGTTTGGTCAAGAGCGAGGTCCCGTAATGTTGTAGTCAGACTTATCTTCAGCCGCCATCTTTAATGGTGGATGATAATATTATGTTCACACTATTATATCCGCAGTTCCTGGTCGGGATTTTTCTTTAAAAATGAAAGGTAATGTACAATTTAAAATTTCTTGTGAGCCCTTTTTGATACCTCCCACCCTGTTGAGCAACAGTATTCATTTTGAAACAATGTGAACTGGTGATGTACTGGAAATATTTGAAAAAAGTTAATCTTTTAACAACTTCTTCAATTTGTTGCGTAAAGCACAAGGTTGCAGTTATATTTAATAGGGACTCGAGTGGTCAGCTGTTTTGGTTTCTGATGACTATAGGAGAATAACTTGCAGAATGATTCATTAAGAATTTATTTTTTATTAATTTTTCAACTCTTCAACATAAATGAGATATTTTATTAAATAATAAATCCTGATATTTTGATTGCTGTAATTCTACCTAAGATATATGGAAATAAAAATATGTTTAAGCACTCATTTTATTCATGCAAAGAAGCAACCTAACAATAACTCAAAGGGTGTATAAAACTTACATGTAGTACTTTGTAAAAATAAAAACGAGGGCCACTTCATCATCTACACCCATAAGTATTTTATGATGTTAGTAAAGCGATAATTCTATTAAAATCTGTATATCCAAACCAACACAAAAATGCAATAACATCCTTTCTGCATACCAAACAATAGTGGTAAACATTTAAAAAAATTTAATTCATATCATGTTTCCATTTATTTATTTAAGAATATGCATAATAATATGAAACTCCTTGCGTATGATAAAAATACTTTTTAGGTAGATATTTATATCCAAACACAATTCATGAATATTAAATAACATCTTCTTTACCAGCAATTGTTTTATCTCTATCCAAAACCTTGTTACATTATTTACATACTTCATTTTATCTGGCAAGCTGTTAAACATTTGATTACCATGACTAATACCGATAGCAATTGTTCTTGGTGTCGGACGAGTGGAAGCTCTGATATAACAGACGTAATAACGATTTAACAGCAGGTAGTAATGGCGGGACACAAGAGGACGTACGGTACGTTTCAGGGTGATTCCTTAAAAAAACTAAAATATTTGTTTTTCAATAATAGCCTTTTAAAACTCGAATTTAGAATAGAAAAATATCGCAAAATGTTTGGAGTATTATTGTCCATAAGTATAAGCACAATAAAAATGAAAAATGAATAAGTTATACAATGTAAATATTTTTTATAAATGTAAATTAATATTTTAACTTATCAATAATTTAATAAATGTCTTTTTATAAAATACAAACACGGTTACTGCGTCGAATTTGCATATTTCTGACGAAGGGCTTGGTCTTCTTCCCGATTTTGGGAAATCATTCCCACCCGCACAGCGATTTCTAAGCGTGCACCGAACACATCTGGAGATTATTCTGTGTCTACGGCCAAGATGAAAGAGAGAGACAGGCAAAAAATAGGCAGCATTCGAACCCGCAACCCATGGCACCGACGAGCTGCGTCGGGACATGCTCTCACCACCTCAGCGGCCCAGGTCGACCCGACATGAGCGCATCCCCGAAATATTCCCTCTTCCCCGAGGCAGAATATTAGTCTCTTTTGCTCTCGCGGAATCCGCTTATTTGTCAATTGATTTATGCGTCACCCGAGCGCCCCCTGTCCGTGGCAGTGCTGCATCCATCCGCCCGCGTCGCGTCGCCGCTTGCCCCGTGGCGCCCGCCCTGTCGCACCCGGCGCGCCCCGGCGCCCGCTCAGTGGCCCGTACAGCCCCTTGAGGCGCAGAGGAGAGCTTTCCTTTCTTCCACCGATTCCGCCATTTTATGTCCTGATGTTAGCAGAATTGGAACTGTGTGGTATTCTGTGTTCAGAACCACCAATCTATCTCTAACCAATATTAACTTCCTCGAAAATCTCCATGATGTCATCAATTGTTACCATTTCTGTTCAACGTGCATTTCAAATTAGTAATCGCATGCTCCATTGAAAATGAACAATATGCAATTAGCTGATGTTCAGGTAACAACATTTCTTGGTCTCTCTATTCAGTCTAACCTCAAATGGAATGTACATATAACATAATTAAACACTAACTTAAGTTCATTATGTTACGCATTCAGAATTCTTTCGAATTTTGTCCGTCTTCATGCAGATCGTTATGTGTTTTTAGCAAATATACATACTCGCCTGAGATATGGCATACTACTCTGGGGAAGCTGATCATGTAGTACTCGGACCTTTAGATTGCAAAAGGAAATTGTTCGAATAATCAACTCTCTTCATTGAGCTTCGAATTTTACCACTGCCTTGCCTATATATTTACAAATCTGTAATACGTGTCAAAAGTAACTTACGTATCGGTGGGAACATATTTTCATGCAATACTGATATTTATAATCACAACACAGGTCGTAAAAATCATGTTCATCAAGTGTCAGTATCAACAGCTCACTATCATAAATTCACATACAACACATGTGTATTACTTTACAACGAATAGCCAATTGATATTAAACAATTGAAGTCGGTTCACAAACTAAGTTAAAGTAAAATCTTTTCTGCTGTATAACTGTACGAGTATATATACAATTAGAAACTATACTGATTGTCAAAAAGAAAAAGAATTTGTTTACTTTTGTATTGTATAATTTAAACAAATTCTTAATACGTTTGTAACAAATAATGTACTTCAGCTTCCGGACCAATGACTCCATCTCGATCAGGTTTTGTCCAGTTTCCCTGATCCAATGGACAAATGCTGAGATGGCCCCTTGCTTTGTTTTTGAGCGTAAATGTAGCTTCAGT
The DNA here is from genome assembly GCA_017312745.1 of Gryllus bimaculatus. NCBI lineage: Eukaryota > Metazoa > Arthropoda > Insecta > Orthoptera > Gryllidae > Gryllus > Gryllus bimaculatus. The sequence continues at coordinate 4,696,995 of BOPP01000089.1, forward strand.
ATGCGCACGTCACACAGTTTTTACTGTTTTTTGACTAAATAGATCTAAATCTGAATCTAAACATCTGAATTCTGCTTGATGGGGCTCTCGTATGAGAGCACACGAAATGGCGGTAGTTGCGCTACTCTCCGTGTGTAGCGACGCTGCGTGGCTGGCTGGGGCGTGCGCCGCCCCGCGCCGTCAGGCTGATGTGCCCGCCTCTTCCGCCCCTGGGGTCCCGAGCGCCCCCGCCGCTAATTGGGGCTCTTCAGCCAGCGTTGAGCCCGGGACCCTGCACGCGAAACACAACCGGCAGGCGCGAATGCCCTGCTACTGAAATTGCTGATCAGCTGAGAAATGATTGTCATATATTAGTCATAAAACGAATTACGGCAGTTGTCAAAGGGGTGGTTTGGCACTGTAATGGTTTTTACTGTTCCCCAAATTTCTTTTCCACCAGGAAATTCTTATATTAATTGCTCTTTATATTTATATTAATATGCCTTCCTAAAATATCGTGATATTAATCGTAAAATATCAGTTTTTCAAGTATGTTCAACTCCTTGAACAAGTCTTAAAAACTGCATGTAAATATTTGGCATGCCAATACACGTGAGATATTTTAACTATGGTAGCATCTGTAGAAGCTTTCGTAATTTAAATATTTTCGATTTTTCGCGTTTGAATGGGTTGAAAATTCAAAATTGCCGCCAAAAACTATCTACTTTGTGAATCTTGTGTATTAATAAAATAATTTTCACACATTTCATTCGCTAAAACGTTTATGCCTTGCCGTAGAGAAAAAAGACGTTTTTTTCTTTTCATACAATGTGTAGGGAGGAGCGAGAATATGAAAATGTGTAAATAATATGAACATCGATCCCAAACGTGTTTCAGAGTTGAGTAAATACATTTGGAGGTATTTCTTACATTAATTTTCCGATATGGGGAATATAATATTGCCAACTTGAAAGGAAAATTATTGTTTTCAGGAGCAGTCGAAAAAATACAAATTTTCAGAGAAAATGAAAGTAAGCGATCATTGATAACAAACCGTTGTTATAACATTCAAATCTACGGTCTCTTTTCAGTTTAATTCCGAGCTCGCATACTAGAGTGCGAAGAGCTTAATTCGATTTAAATCTTCTTGATGCGCTATTTCTTTACTGGCTGCAATAGCCAATCACCCAACCTGTAATTTCATATGAAAGATGACGTGAGCGCGGACTTGGCCTCTTAGGCCTTCTGATAAGCTGATGGGAGCATATGTCACGTAAATAAAGTTATCAGAGTATTTTTGTTAAAACAATGTGAGATACAGTCTAAGAAAAGTAGTCTAAATGTAATGTTTGGCATTTGAACAAATTACTGTTAGTTATGAGTGCATAAAAGGTTTACAGTGTATGTATAGATTTTGTATTAATGTTTAAACACGTGAGGCATCGTGCCTGTCAATTGTTTGTAAAATCCTGACTACGTAATTTTGCGTGACAATATTATTAAATTCAAATGCTGTTCTTGTTAAAATAAAAAAAGTAAAATAAAACTAACCTTTTTCGGCCATTGTTTAAAGTTATATGGAGGGCACCCCTTTTTCCAGTTCTAAATATGTAAATATTATATGTGAAGATAGCCACTCCCGATCACCATAAATAAATTTATTTTGTTAGTTAACGCAGAGCAGCTTTTCGTGTTTATAGCATTTCACCCAGAGGCAGAGAGCATGGAAGCCTCAATTAAACTTTACGCTAATAAAGGAAGTCATTGAAATAAAATTGTTCTTATAAAGAAATTCTCTCTGTATCTTGCCAAGCTGTCCTACGCGTTCCCATGTTTATTCATAACACCGTAACTTTATATTGCTGAAACATAGCGAAATGTAAGGACTCTACAGGCAATCATGCAATATAACGCGCACTCTATCTGTAATTTTCTAATAATAGGGAGTTTTAGCGCCAGGCGTAAGGAGATATCTTTAAACTCTATTAATCACGTGACTAACACCTTTATACGGTCGTACCGAACAACTTTCAGAAGAGTTTTAGCAATTGCAACATTGTGTTATGCATTATAACATAGGAAGCATTTCAAGCGTTGAACAGAGAAATTGCATAATATATCAAAGTGTGTAGGCTAGTGGTGAGACATTTAAAACACGTTACGAGTCAACAGAATAACAAATGTACATTGTGAATGGAGTTTTAGATTTTCTGGCCCTCCGTAATGAGTATGCAGTCTGGAATTTTGAATCTGCGTTTGTTGAAAATATAGAAAATACCATAAAATAGCGTTCGTTATGAGCGTAAGATATAACCTATGGCAAAGATATGATTTGAAGTCCTTTTTCGATAATTGTTTTCCTGTCACCTTTCCAACATATCCCGTTAATTCTTGCCAACGTTGAGGAGTTGGTAAGGAATAATTGTAACTGCCTTACATACGAGAATCGGTTTACCAGAGTTGGAAAAATTCAACTCTTCCTGTTTTTAGGCGGCCATTTTGCCGCTTGTAAGGTGACCGTAGAGGCTCTTACAGGCATGCACTATTTATGAAGGTACAAGGTCGTAACTTACGCCTAGGGTAAGACGTTATGACTTCAAGGTCTATCACGTGACTGTTAGTGCATAACGCCGCTACCTTACGCGTGGCGCTAAAACTCCCTATTATGTTTAACTATCCTTTTGATGAAATTAAATAGTAAGAACTTCGTGAGAAAAGTCTCTACTCATGAAGCGAAAATTCGACAAATTATTGATGGAACTCATAATTATTTCCCGCGAGTGTTCTCTCAGTGGTGGTAATGGTGCCCCGCCGAAGTTGGCGTGGATTCACGTCACGCGCCCTCAAGTGACAGTTCGGGAGCATGTGCGGCGCCTCGCATCGACCCGTCGCCAACCGACCCTCTTCCCCGAAATACTTCGCCGCGCAATGTTTTAATCACTCGGGTAGCGGCAGTTCAGAAAGGAGCCTTTCGAAGTCACGTGGGCTCCGGGATGCTGTCATTTACCGGGTAAAAACCGTTTCTTTTTTCGTAAAATGCCTACTGGAAGGCTTATTATTGACGTGATTTAGAAGCGGTTTAATATCGAAACATGAAAGTTGTTTGATGCTTGACCACAGGCTGCCGCAATATTAATGAAGGGAAGAAATTTCTATCACTAATTTCTAATACGCGTAGAAATTGAAAGAAAACTATGCCAACTTCGGTCATATGAGTGTCTGGTCTTTACTTCCATAAGAGAACAAGTAGCATCATTAAACTCTTTTTGTATTACCCTCGTAACCACGATCCACTTGATCCACGTAAGTTATGCTGTGTATATCGTGCTCCGAATTGAAAGCAATATTAAGCGAAACTAGTGGTCAGTAAAACTAGGTGGTTATGTAATACTATTTATACCACACTTTCTTTCCGATGTATTTTTGGTGTAATTCATTTGAAATAGTTATGTAATAATTTTAATTTCACAAATAAAAAAAATCGTTTTTATTTCCGCGATCTAAAGCAGCCATCGTTATCGTGTGATCAGTGCGGCTAGGTGTTACGAGAAAGGGTAATAACAACCAATAATGACCGCTCGTCTATTCGTTTTCACTATTAACGCAATTAAAGGTTGTGATTTAAAAATAAATAACATAAATATATAATTAATCATAATAAAATGATATTCGAAATAATATATAAATTCTAACTTACGTAGCAACCAAACTAGGAGCGGGCGACTGAAAGCTAGCAATTTTCATTTCAGATTTATTTCAAATATGTGTTAAATAATTTCTAAAAGATTAATTTGTAAACATATAACAAAAGCTCCAATGTAAGAAAATACCAAAGAAATATGAAATACTATAATACATATTCTAACTTACGTAGCATCCAACTGCCTCAAAACACCTAAAATTACGATCAAGAAGCCCAGTATTTTCAAAGCGGTACGGCCCAGTACGTACTTTGACGTCCAATTACTCCAAAAATACTCATGGTTCGGAAAAATTTAACATGACCTTTTTTAAATTTCTATTTCTAAAAAATATATTTTTAAATTTCTGTTTTTGATGAAAACATTTCATTAGAAAAAAATGTATCTTTATAATTGTAGGAAGACGCCGGACAAATTTTGGATTTTTTCAATTGTCGAAAAATCAGGGTTTTAATCAACATTAGACCAGCACCATTTTCTTAAATGTCCATCAGACTATGCAACAACACAATTTAATCAAAATCGATGGCACCATTATTTTGAAAATGTTGAAAATTTCCCAGGGGATTGATGTAAAGCACTCCTCGAAATTACAATATCGGTAGCCGCGACATCAGCCAGATCGGGTATCATCGGAAAATAGTATCAATTTTGGAGAAAATCGGCTGAACGGTAAAGCCTTTAGCGTTGTGCACAGACGGACAAACGTTTTGCCGTCAGTCTATTTTTCTGTATCAAGGACCCACGAAAAAGATATTCTGGTTTGCGGCACGTCTTACAGGATTTTTTTAAATTTAACAACTGGATTTATCCACTTTTTCGTTACCAGGGCCTTGTAATAAGAATTTTCCATGAAACACTCGCCGCTTTTTCGCGTTGCATTTCATAATTTGAAAATGGTTCAGTGCTAGAAGAGCACTTACGAACTTCTTAATATTCGAAAGTGCTAATTTTTCATATTATCAAGGAGGGAATGAACAGGAAAACACTCCGAATGCTTTAGAAAAGAGCGGAATAATTGTCATCTCCATCGACAAAGAAGAACATTTTTTTCCAAATTCCAGATATCTTATCGGTTATAGATGACTTTTTTTAAACGAATTGAGCATCAGCCTGTACAAAAACATTGGGTGGCGTTGACATATTTTAAATCTCCTACCTTGGTTGCTTCGCTTGCGCACTGATGATTTGATACCGACATTCCAAATGCTGTTATTTTACGTCCAGATTTTTCACATTATTGTTTTTAAACGCACTCAACCACATATGTATTATACTGGTCTATATTTATGTATCATTCGTACTGTAACAGTACTTGGAACCACGCCGCGATATTCACTGGCCCCGGAACCACGGCCTTTCACCGCCATTGCCTGCGTTGCCTCCCTGCGAGTGCCTTTGTCGCCCGCTATTAACTACCTTCCAGGAAAGGAACGCCCTTTCGGCTCGCGATTCCGGAGCTCATGTCTGGGGGAATTCGGAGAGGATACTGACGCGTCTCTGCGAACCCAACCCTCGGAGCGTAATGTTTCCGGTCGCTGGAGCTTAGGTCTTTCTAGGAAGCCAACTACATAGAAGTATTAGATTGTATAGATCTATATAACCATTTCGGGAAGCCCATCCTGTTTCACAAACAATTTCAAAGGGCGGGTTTCGAGATTTAATTAGGCAAAGCGAGGCCCCACCCCGATAGCATTTGTTCGAATAGTACGAACAGAACGCTATCTCACTGGCGGAGGAGAAGGAGGAGGAGGAGAGATAGCTGTGGAAGTTAGGCTAGGTAGATGAGCAAAAACATTCGGATTCGAAATTTCTTGTGGCGAACTTCTACCAGACACTTCTGCTCTTCGGATAAAATGCTGCTCCTGCCGTGACAGCCGGGAGGCGGCAGATCGCCGAGAGCAAAACTAGGAAAGCGCGATACTTCAGCAGTTCACGGATGGGTGTGTATTGGTCTGCAGTGCGTCTATCTCGTACTTGCACTTTTACAGGGGGAATTCAATCCGGAGTAGGCACCTAGACGCTGGCCTCTATGCGCATCCCCCGCTGAAGTACAAGTACTCCCTTGGACCTGTACGAGTATCTGGATGACGCTAGATCGCAGTTGACTCTCACGGTAACCTCCCCATACAATGACTGGGTCGGGCCGCCTGCGAGCTCAGAAGTCCTACCTATACAGGTTAGTTGGTTGGTTGGTTGATAGTGATTCCGGACGCATCAACTACTGAGGTCATTAGTCCCGTAAGGGTAGTGCATGTTTCCCCCCAGGGGTCTTTCCCCCCTGGATTTGAGATTTGGAGCAGAAATATTTTTTATTGTGCTACAAATTTATTAGCAGATATTGGAAGAGAATTGTTATAAATAACATTCAAGAACATAATACTTGATATTGTAAAATATGAAAGACGGTGGTAGTACGTAAAAAGGTGCTAACGTTTACTCTGTGAAATAAATAAAAATATAAAACTTCAACGATAAGTTGCAATTGCAAAGGAAGGTTCGGGCCTATCGAGGCCCCCATCTCGTCTCCTCCTTGTCTACACCTTTAGGCTATTGACGTGAGTCCCGCCAAAATCTAGGCAACCTGACAGGGGTATTTGGTCCCCGTTGGACTTTCTGTTTGTGGGATCCGGAGCATTTCGAGGACCGTTCTTCGCCCAATCCTGCCCAAATGTCGACGCACCATGGGCGCAAGTGGTGGGTTGCCGGGCATGCCCGGCAACATGGAGCTTAGCATCGCCTACTCACTGCCTCCGCCTTGAAGCTAACGGCGTGAGTGTCGCCGCGAAACTCAGGGTCCGGGTGGTCGTCTATAACTCTTCACCAGAGATCGCGACCACGATACCCCCTGCGGGGTCACGGAGGGGTACTTTGCGATCATTTAGGCGACCGCGCTCTCCGTCTTGAATTTCGGTTGTGTCGCACGGTGAGGCGGGTGATTGTGGGTCGCCAATCGCCAGAACACGCTGGAGCCAACTTTTTGGGGAGCAGTTATTACCCGACCGCGTGGACGCCTACCGGCCCACGCCATCGCCACCGCCGCCGCTACCAGCATCGCCGCAGCCGCAGCCACCGCAGCCATGGGCTGCCTGTCTACCTGCGTGCTGGGGTCCTCCCGCTCTCTACGCGGGGCTACTGAACTGGATGATAGGATCTGACAATGATAGATTCCAGTTCGACTCTAGAATAAATGTATAAGTGTTAGTGTGTAGTTTCTTGCTAATCGAGCTGCGCATTCGTTGTGTTTGCATCACGCGATAATTCGCCGTATTATATTGACATGAATCCGAAGTGTGTGAAACATATTTTTGTGGTAATACATGTGTGCATTACATCTTGGTCCTTCCCGCATACCATGACGTCAGAAACGCAGTGCAATATTAATAATTAATAGTCCTCCTTCCTTTCGTCATCGCTAGTCGGATCAACATCGATTAGGATAGAGGGGATTATTACAATATAAACATTTGTACAACACTATCTGGACATTGCAAGATGCAGAATTTTTAAAAATTTTTGTCCCAGACCAAGAGAAATATTCACTATTTCGGCATTTCTGAACGTAGAAAGGAACCTTTTTAAATAGTTAGTAATTTATGAAAATATTGTTATGTGCTGGCTATTTGTTTAAAGCACCATTTATGTCCAATTACGTCGAAATATATCAGGTAATTCATAAATTTGGTTGCGTAGTAATTGTGAATGTATTTTGGGCTAATGAAGATATCTAGATATGGGCGTGGCAACTCGCATTTCGCTTCATAAATATTTATATTTTTTATATTATCCAGTATATTTTGAGAATTGCAAAGAAAAGTACTGGGACTCCAAGACATTTATTTAATAATATAATGTGATACATGAAGTAGTGTTACTCAAAGAGTTTTAAACACAAACGCCGGATGGCGGTATTGAAAAGAGCCTGTAGAAGTGGACGTTCAGGCGAGATCAGAAGACAGAATGAGAGCCTGCAACGGTTTCAGAGATTGGCACGGAAAGCTCTTGTGCATTCATTCGTGGCTTTCTGTAATAGAAGGTACGCGGCCAACAGGGGTCGTTTCGTAACGTTCTGTGAGGCTTTCATGGCTCTCTGTGAAGCGTGTTAATAGACCTGGCCTGGACGTCAAAGAGAACATCAAAGATCAAAAGGAAATATTCGCACAGCTTTATAAGTCAAAAAGCTTTACATGTTAGTGCTTGGAGTGTTTCAAGTGACCTTTTAAGTAATATGGCACTACTCCTAGAAGGCAATTTTATTTTCTTGTACCGATGAACTACGTTTCGGTACAAAATAAAAATATAACACATTTTATACGAAAATGAAGTACATGACTTCTTTGCTGTTTGCAAGGTTGGATAGAGTGTGTAGTAGATGAAATGTACATATTTGTAAAAAATATGTTGACTAAAATTAAAAGTAAATGTTTTTTTTTTCATTTTTTCGTTATCGGAAATCTTAACGCAGAAAATTTCTGTGGAAATCTAACTTTGGAATGAATTTCAAAGTGATATTAATCCGAAAATACTATAATTCTTTGCTCGTAGTAAGGTAAGTAAAGTAAGGATGCGTCATCTATATCAACGTTTCCGAAGCAGCGTTTCCGATGTTTTTATAGAAACATCATGATTTAAACACGGATGTATGAAAGCGTGTGTTTCTCTAACATCGATGGTTAATGATCGATATTTTTAGAATGTACATGCTTCATTTGCAAATAAAAAATTCTGATCTCAATTTTGTAAATGTTAAAATATGAAATAATGTCAGTTTGTGTGGAACCAAAGTGGAGAAAGTATTGTAATGATGCGGGAAAAAACGACGAATTTTTAACAGAAAAACTATTGTTGCCCGGCCCTGGTAATGAAAAAGTCGATAAATACTGTTTCTGGTTCACTTCCTCTAACACGTTGTGTATTCAGAATCCAAATTAGGTGGGTTCTTCAATGCGCAAAACCGATTAACGGCAAAACGACAGTCCGTCGAACAACATCGCTAGCTGCTAAACAGTATGTATGGTTTTCACCAAAAGTGGTACTCCCCGATCGATCTGACTGATATCGCGGCCCGTGTATTTTGATTTTGGAGGTACTTAAATGAAGCCTCATCATTTTCATAATTTTCTCAAAAATGGATCCAAATTTTATATAAATTGTTTTGTCTGATAAAGAAAAAGATACATAAAGAAATGACGTAGGTCGTATTTTCGTAGGAATTGACACATTCTGGAAAATTGCAAATATTCAATTTGTTCGGCGTTTCCTACAACTACAGTAATAAAAATAGCTGTTTCTTTACTTTCTCGCACTTAAGAAGGAACTTCTGAAGAAGAGAATGTTATGTAATGCTGGGCGAAAAAATTTCGGCAGAAAAACTTATTACAGGACCCTGGTAACGAAAAACTGGATAAATCCAGTTACTAAATTTAGAAAAAGTCCTCAAACACTTGGTGTAGCCAGAATCCCTGTTTTGTGGGTCCTTGGGAGTATTAATATACGTAGTAGAAGAGAAAGGGGATAAGCTCTTCGTCTAATAGGAAACTGTGTAATTAAGGAACGTGATCCCTACATTGAAAACAATGGGACTAAGCGATACAACGGGCAACAGGTTCAGTGTCGGGATAGATGTACGCAATGTTTGGGGAACGCAATGACACTGTTCTAAAGGAATGTTCTCAGAGTAGCCATAGGGCTTACTGGCGACCATGTGGTGTCCATAAGGTGACCATTGGGCGACCATAGGGCGACCTGGTAGGTTGATTCCAGCCGATAGCTGGGACGAGCACGGGGCGAAACCATTAATCTAGTTTTGATTCAAGAGAAAGGAAACTAACTTATACAAGAAAGTATTTGCCATTTTGTAAAACTGCAAGTTTATTTGAACACTGCGCCTTATGTTGAGATAGATTAAAATTGTCAAGACAAAGGTACAGGTAGACCAAGAATAAAGCTGATGTGTGACGGTATTGGAAAAATTGGAAGAAATATGTCAACACCGGAAGAAGCAAATACTCCTTGATGTACTTTCTATTGGCGTGCACGCCAATGAGTGTATACGTTGCACTAATATACATATATTACACACACGCCATGGTAGTGTATACGTACACTTTTATAATGAGAAATATGAATGTATTGTTTTATGTAATTTGTATGTTGACATTGTACACAATTCTTTAACGAAAATTTGTACTCAATCCTTATCAAATAAACTATGGATTATCAGTTTTATCAGTGGTAATTTCAAACCCCAAAGACCATGGAAATACTCTCAAGTCTATTTACAAAACAAGATTTGTAAAGTTAAAAAAGGTTCCTGTTTTTAAGCAAAATATGCAAATACATGTTGTTGATAAATGTTGAACAAAAATAAAATTACTTCCGTGCATTGAATTGATCAAAGCATCACTTTATAAGAGATAACAAGGGCCTTGTTGTAAACAAAAACCATAACTTTCCAATCGTATAACTAAAATAATTTTAAACAATATCTGACAGGGCCCTTTGTTGTACGAAATTTTATATACTTTAATTTTTTATAGAACATACTTTTCAGTGGAAAATAATAGTTCAGAAGATATATGCAAAAAATGTCGAAAAAGAACCTTCTAATGAACCCTCCCTTGACTTAGCCACGCATTGCAGGATTTTTAAAATGTTATGCAGTAGGTACTAACAAATAATCTTGCCGAGTTTCAAAACTCCAGGATTTTTTTCCCTTCGGTCGTCATTTTTTCGCTTCAAGCCCAGCTTTGAATTTTTGTTAAAGGAAGGAAAATTTTCCTGGCCATGTTGGTATCCTAGATATCATCGACCAGCTCTATATCTCTCACAGCTGATGATTTTTATCTGTTGGTTAGCCTAGGCATTTACATCCCGAACATTGCTCGTGATATTTATGAACGTACCATTTATTACTTTACGTAGTAGATGATGTAGTTGTTGTGTGCTACCAGAACATGACCATGATTGTCCCTCGTGAATTATCAAAGACAGGCTTTCAGAGATGGAAGAATTTGTACAAACTTTCTGACTATATATAATAACGTACGACATCGTTTGCCTTAGCTACAAAAGATTGTAAATTAATTTTTAACTCCAATATTAATTTAGAGCAAAAATACATTTTAAATAAAACGGCTTTAAATAGACAATTCGCCAAATATATTTACGATTTTCATTTACTACTGAAGTGTAATAAGGTAAAAATATTAATATTTCAAATACATTCCAATAAATGTATGAATAAGTATAATCTACGATACACCAAATTTTACTCTACAAATTAATTGTATTTTTTTATTACTCAAAGGGAATTTTGTTGTATTGACCATATATGTACTCACCCTGATTACGATTCTACAAGGCTGGAATTACTGACGAGTTCATCAGCAGAAGTGTTGAGAGACAGTCGTGTGTGTAATAAATTTATTATATTTTTAAGAGACAATCTATTTAAAGATATTTACATTGTATGTAAATTATAAATATATAATTGAGTCTCTTGCAACTCTTCGAGGTTGACGCAGCTTTAAGTCACTCTTATCTTAAAGTTCGAAATGGAGATCATTGTTTACCCATTTGTATCTAAGATAATTGCATCCTTTATTTGAAAAACAACAAGACGATGTTTGCTCTTTAGCTTTATTAGTGCTGTCACATTGTCTGGTAGTAATGTTTGACGCCGATCCGACGGAAGGCATGCGATTTTGAAGGGTATTTGGAACAAAACTTTTAAAACAATCGACATAATGACATTAATCACATTAGGAGGTTATCATAAGAAATGTAAATATTCGTTGACTTGTTATTTCTGAAATAAGCCATTCAATTGGCTTTGAGATATTCGCTAGAATCAATGTTCTCCGAAAAAATAGGTTTTATGACCACGCGAATCTTCTCTGCAACGAATTATTTTCGCTTCTTTTTACAAAACGTAAAAAAATTGGAAATAGGAAAGGCCGCTAACGCAGTGTTGAGTTTTTTAAACATCATTGGAAGGAATGCGGACAGATTGAGAACTAAAAAACGACAATTTTGTCTGAAATGCGCAAGAAAATTAATATAACCAATTTGGAAATTTTATCATATGCCGGTTTTAGAATATTACCGCGTTTATAGGAGTATTATAATGTAGAAGAATGTTGAAAGCATTTCATGTCTTCAGTAACTTTGAACCAACTCGTAACACTGTTCTGTACGAGTAATCATAATAGTTACAGAATTCTTAACAAAAACGTAGTTTTATTGTGCTTTCTCTGATATAATTGACATTTTTTGTATTTTGTTTAATATGCTTGAATTCTTTATTGATCAAAGGAATACAATACGATATTTCTCAAAATGGTTGAGATTCCACATTAAAAAAGAGTCGCAGATAATTCAGAGAACACAACTAAACAGAAGAAATGCCACGTGAACTATTCGTATTTTAATAATATTATTTTGAAATGAATAATCGAATTAAAATTTTCAGTAAATACTTAGGCATCATAAAGAGGTGATCTCAATAGCATTGTTGGACAAAAGATAATTAAAGATTAATTGAAAGATGATGAATAAGAAGTATAATAGGAAACATGCTTGAAATTCAAGTACAATTAAATGTCAACAGCCGTCTACATTTTAGAAATCCCCCTGAAACGGTCTACAATTTAATAAAACAATTCGAAATATCATCTTACATTTTAAAACATTTCACTTACATGCAATCTACTTTTGAGTACAAAACACATTAATAATAGACAGATTCACTTCAACATTGCGTACTATTCAATAATTTAAAGTTAGTGAAATTTTCTCCCGTAATTTAAATCACTCCGTCAAAATAATAAATTTCATCTGAAAGACCTGAACATTATTAGTTTTACACAACATTACTTATAGTATATTATGTTCAAAAATATACTTTGGAGAAATAGAAGATTTTGTTTTTATTTTTTCTCGGTGATCGCAGTAAAGAATAAATTTACGAGAATCTGCCCAAAATTCGAGGTCGAAATTTCATTAGTAAAATTGACCTTCATTGATTGATTAGTGATTCCGGGCGCGTTAACTACTAAGATTATTTGTCCCGTAAGTCTAATGCATGTTTATTCCTCGGGAGGTGGCGGTGATCTTCCCCCGCAAGATGGTGCGATGAGACGTCGACTATGCCAGCGTCAGCTATGCTGGGGCTTCTCCAACCAGGTACCTCCCACTGGCAGGGCTTGTGTGGTAGTGTAGTGCATGTTAGTGTAAGTGTGTGTAAGTAAGGGGTGACGATAGGACAACGAAGAGGAAAGAAAGATAGCACGCGGTCCATGGCTCGTGTGCTACTCCGGCATTCGCCTTGTGTTGATCGGAGAAACCGCGTAAAACTTCCGATCAGTGCAGCCGACCGCTAGAATTCTCCTCCAGACAGCATCTAAACTCGACTTAACGAAAATTGGGTTTGAAGGTTTGTTAGGTGATGAAAGTGTTTTTTTAAAGTGGTCTGATTCGTCAGTTTTAATTTGTTACATTTCCTTCAAATCATTACAATACCGAAACTATACATTTCACAAGTCTAAAACGAGAAAATGTTTTGAATTTTTTCGCTTCCTTTTTAAATTGTTTAGTTTTGTACTACTATGACCTTCTTTAATTTATTCTTGCGTTCTCAAAATCATTATACTCAGCTCCGATGATTGTACAATGATAATCCGATCGACCGACCGAATGAATCTGAACGAACTCTGCTGATACCATTCACGCATCAAAGAACATCGCCGAAAAATTTTTGTAGTCAAAGCAGAAAAATAGACACAAAAAACTCGTTATTGTTGGTACGTTGCAATATTATGTTATGTAACTGTCACACATATTACGGTAATCTATATTTTGTTGACGCATTTCTAGTTTTACGTTTGAACCATCGAATCTATTACAAACAAAGCATTACATTAAAATATGAAGTAACGAAAGTAATATTTGTTGAATACAGTAAACGACATGAGACAGACATTCATAAAAAATGAACTTTCAAATTTTATGTGCTAATTTTTAACATTTCACGTACAATATTAATAGTGCAGTTATAATTTATTAAATTTAATTAATTAATTTAGAAATGTTAACAATGTACAAATGCTTCAAAGGATAGCGAATGAAGCTTGGCACAATGTCTTAAGAAACGCAGAATAATGTATGTATATGGGGGGGTGAGGCGGTGATCTGCGAGGAAATACTTTTCTCTCATAGCTCCTTTTCTCGTGTCCCACTATATTGCGTCGCTCGGAGTGATGGCTGTGGATACGAGAATTGGTGATTGAATCTAAACTCCATTCGTTAACAACTACCACACACAATCCCTAAATGGAAGATGCTTCTAATCGAATAAATGAATAATGTTTACACACCGGGATTCAACTGCTATTTTTACAGAACTGGGCAAGGCGAGCTCCAGCCAAGTTCCGCACAAATCACTTATACAAGAGCAACCACGATATCCCGGAGACATCCCCCCCCCCCGCAGCTCGCCACCGCATGGCAGCCGTTTCCCATTTCGCGTGGCCGGGTCGGGCGCAGTCGATCCGAGATTGCAGCGCGCGGATGTCTGTCTCCAGAGTCAACACGGCTCCAGCAAATATGCGCGGCAATCTCAGGCGACTCAGTCCTCGGGGCTCTCGTCGCGAAAGACGCCGCCAGGAAACTCCGCCGCGGGCCTTCGCATACTGCGCGCAGGCAGCGGAGTGGGAGTATATAAATACAGAAAATTTGCCACGTGGTAAAAGAAAAATGTTATCAAAATTCAAGACAAAGAGCTTCATAGGATTTGAAAATGAAGAGTGTGCCATGCTAACACAACGTTGCGTTGTGTAATAATGTTCCTTTAAAGTGCGATGTCATTGAAAACCAGAACATGTGGATTAAAAAAAATCACTTTAAACGAGACTTTCAAAAATTTTAAATATATTGTGAACAAAGTTTTTTTACAACCAACCTCAAGTTTATGCTATCCGGGAGGACAGCATTTTGGAAACGTAGAATTATTTTTTTTTTTTTGATTGTGTGGCATGACGAAAAAATCTTTTTATTTACAACATTAAAGAAGTTCTTTTATAAAAATATATTTTTAATTCTATTTTCTTTTATAATAATATCTTAAAATTAATAGAATGAACATTTATTTACCATTATTAGATATATACAATATTTAATGTGCGAGTTGTAATCTATCAAAGCATGTTGATGTTTTGCAAGTTGTTTGCAAGCAAAGCAAAATACATTCCTTCAATGTAGTTGGTCTTATTTGAATCATGTAAGGTTATAATTAGCGAAGCGAAAACGATTTTTTTAATGTTCGAAGAGCTCTTTTAAATGGAAATATTAGTAAGACCAAATGCAATGTTCAGCAATTGTCTGACATATCCTTTTTATTCATCGTGTTCTTTAAGAAAAAGTTTAATTAATTTAAGCATATGTTAATTTTTTTGTTTACCGTAGTTATCTAAGGATTCACTACACATGTGTATGTACAGCTCTTGATAAATAGAAAACATTGCAATTACATTTTCAGGAACATTTGTCACAGAGAATAGTGATTGTATTGTTACAGTAATTGTAGACTTACCTCATGTCATGTTGTATTCGAGATGAAGTACTGAACGACATGAAATAAAATTTTGAGGATTTCCGACTTTCCTAACAGTGCCTATGTTGAATTATTCTGTTGTAACTTTTCTACAGTTTTTCATTTTGTGTGATGTGATTGTAAGGGATCAGCAAGTAGTGGAAATTACCCAAATTCGGGGCCCCATTTTGTTTTCGAATATTTTTAAATCAAATATTGTGCACAATTAAATCAATGTGGGTACTTCCTCTAATATTTAAAAATCGTAGTACAGTAATGATTTTTTTAAAAAATTTAAAAAATTGATGAGGTTTCTAAGCAGCCTTATGCCAAGTCTCTCTTAAGAATTCATACGTCTCTCCTTGTAAAACACTTCAGTGGCCAGAATTTTTATTAATTATCTGATTTTTGTAGTCATTCAACTGTTTATCAAGAAGGATACAAAGTGCAACAGGGACACATTTGATTCCATCTCCACCACAATCATGCGAATCGTAGGCTAACGAGGTCGAACCGCTGCTCCATTAGCGTCAGAGCAACATGTCGTAATCAGAAATGAACGAGGCACTTTGTTTTTCTTGCAGAGGCGCTTTCGCGACGCCAGCGGCACGCAGAACGTGTCGCGTGTTTCGTTGGCCGTGCGGCAAAGCACCGCGCGCTGCCTCCCTGCCGTGGGGCGGGCGGGCGAGGAGCGCAGCGAAGCGGGAATGAAGCACGATGAGGACGTTATGGTAGTATGCGATGATAGGCATAGGACAGGGTGAGAGGGTGGGGTGGAGTGGAGTGAGAGGACGGAGCGAGTAAATTATGAGTGGAATAGTCAATACTGCAGGATTATGCAATGGAAGTCCTGAGGAAGGGAAGTGTTTTGAAAGTTGGGATGGAATTCATTTATTAAGTGGGTGTTAAATGGTGAACACCAATGAAAACGGGGACGGGGGTAGGGGTTTGACGACGTGATCCATGGGGGACGATTTTGGGGATTATCGTGAGGAGTGGGGTTCATCCTAATGGTACGGATAACGCCATTGGGGACGGTCTGCGGAAGGGCAGAAGAGCAGATGGCCGGTTTTTTTATTGATGAATGAGTCTGTTCTATTTTAAATTTTGACTTTGGAACTTAGACGTTTAACAAAAATGTCAAGTCGTCAAGTAGTCGAGTGACTTGTAGATTTAAGGTCTAAAGAAGGTGCTTCATGATTCTGATTTACTGAGAAAAATCACACAAGTATTTCGAAGAAAGCAATTTTTCTTCTGGGCACTCATTTGCCCCTCTGAGCAGCAAGCCCTCAGCGATAGTGTACTTTCTTGCTATGTAAGAACTAGGGGGTTTTCAGACACCCATATGTGGATTCTTGGATTCTAAGCCCCGCCCCGCCAGGTGCCCAAAGCCGCCCAAAGACGCAAGATATCTGGATATGGCGTGCTCTTTGGGAACGCAATGCTCTTTGAGAAAATATTCCCAATAAACTAACTGGAAATACGCCAGAATGACCAGCTCGAAGCTTATCAGCTCTCTTTGCTATGCAATTATACACCCCTAACATGGGCGAGACAAATCCCACATAATTTTGTCCTGAGTGTAAATATGTGTGTGTGCGGGGGGATGGGGTACTGACGAAGCGAAGACCAGCCCTTGCTGGATCACACAGGGAGCATGGGACCCCTCACTGCACCCACTTGGTATTATCGATGTGAGTAACATCGAGAATTGGGCCACCGGACAGAAGTCTCCACTTCCCCGACAGGGTTTTATATGTGGGAGCATGGCCCCCTCCCCGTTCGCGAGTATATGTCTCACATGGCCAGTCCCAGCTAGAGGGGCCAGCGTGCAGGCGGGCGCGGAGGCGACGACGGGATGTGGGTCGGGTTGTTGGCGTGGGCGGAGGCGGGGCGCCGGATCGGCGTCGGCGGGCGGGGGCGATGGGCATGGAAGGGACGTGGGCGGGCGCGGAGAGGCGGGGAGGCGGGAGCGGGTGGCGGTGAGTGGAGCAGTAGCGCAAATACGCACCGCAATCAGAAGAGTGCGCGCTGCAGCCGCCACCGCAGCCTCTGCACAATTCCAAAACGCCGATAAGCGCCGCTCGGCCGCCCTCGATCGCCCACAAAACTGTGTGTTGCGAATTAGACGGGTCGCGTTACTGTTGTCGCCCCCTTCCCACGCGTTACTGCGTGTAACACTTCTTTCGGAGATTAAACACTCCGTGCTTTTGAAGAAATGTTTGATAGGCCTCTGATACTTACTTTTCGTTTTCTTCGAAGTGACACAAAAAGGTCTTTTAACCATTATTTCAGTATCATATTTTAATATTGAGTGTATTAGCTTGCGTAAATGTGTTATTCGAAATTACAGATGACGGAGATAGCGGAATAAGATAGGCGAAAGTGAAAAATAAAAAATAAATTAAAAAAATGTAATAAATCGTATTTGAAGGGTAAAGAAACACAAGATTTTCGGCGGATTGACGTCAATTTGTACAAAGTTTTTTTGTACAAATGGAACACACTTTTTTTAGATTTATTACATTTTTTAGTTTACATAACTTAATTTGTTTACCACTTTGCGCCTACGAATATTTACTTTAATAATTCCTGCAATTTTCTATAAACTGTACAGATTATTTAAATTTTTTTTCAAAGTTTTATATCATTATTTTGAACCTTATAATCAACCAAAAAGAAGGGAAAAGAGGGGAAAAAACCCTTCCTTTTTCAAGAATATCACACGTTTTTATGCGAATCATGAAAAGAGATAAATACAAATTGTAGCCATGTAATTATCTGCAGTTTTCTAAAATTCTAACCTTTTATTTTATAATTTGCGCTCAACAGTTCAATGCAAATATAAAGTAATTTAATAATTTTTTATTCACAATATAAAATTAGGTTTTTCGTTTATATTTTATGTTTATTATTAAAGATAAAAAATAAATAACAAAATAATAAGAATAATATTAAAATCTATTATAATTCAAATATTGAACTAATGAGAATATTAATTGAAAATAATATGATTTTAAGTATGATAAATAAAAGATGCTGTCTGGCATCAACAATTTATATGGCTGATTATTATTTCGATCACGTAGCTATCATCTTCAGAGCGAAAATTAGAACTATGGAAATAAATTATATGATTCATATTTCTAATTTTATTATTATCCATAATTCTAATTTTATCTCTGATGATGATCGCTACGCGATCAAAACGATCATCAGCCAAAGAAGTTGTTGATACCAGACAACATCTTTTATTTATCATACTTAAATATTAGAAGATAACTACCTCACCAGCGATCTAATTAATATGAGTTTATAAGAATATAGAACAATGTTACAAATAATACTAAATGTTATTTGTAATGATATTGAAATATACGTTAAGAACAGTGACTACAACGTGCATGTTTTTAATTTAGACAGCAGATTTTGGAAATATGCCATTTGTTTCTACATCGTAATGTGTAGATTTACCACTTACCTCTACAGCGCACTATTCGATACGTGTGCGGCGTGCAATCTGATTTAAAGTTGCGAGATGCGAAAAGTCCGTCAACCACATGTAAGTCAGAAGGATTGATATGTGATTCTACATAGAAGGTGGTAGGTTGTTTATCGTCTACTTCCATATTGCAAGATGAAGAATTCTAAAAGATGCAGAAATACCTGTCAGAATTTTCAGAATCTCTGTCGATATCAGAACCACTATCCCACTGAAGTGACGATTGTATATCTTACAAATTACTGGCTAAACGTGGTGTGGAAATAGAATTATTAGAAATACCTTTTCAAAAACATTGTTACACTAGTGAGTAAAAGTGCTTACAATGATTTCCAATAAGAGTTTCGAAAACTCAAAAATTTTCTGGGAAAAAGAGCCCAAATATTCCATTTACAGTAACGTTTGAATGCTATTTTCTTGAGAACGGTTCCAGAGTTTTCGACGAAGTTTTACTAATCTATAATACTCTTGAAGTAATACCTTTTTTCCACTATTAGAAAACGGAAAAAGGTGAGAAATTATTGGTTTGCAAAAAAGTCCTTCAGATGGTGATACATGTCAGCTAGCAAGAGTATGTGGCATGTCCGAAATGCTGGTTCAGACCAAAGAATTATAAAAGTAAATAGCACGAGAAAGTCTGTGCCATTCTATATCACCACTAGTTATGATAACCGTCAGAACGTGAGATATTCTTAAAAAACGAAGGGGAAAAGTATGTTCGTCTTTTTTCTCCTTCCTCTTATGACTGTAAGGTTCAAAATCGTAAACCCTTTCTCGAATCATTCGAATAGTTCCTAGAAAATTGCAAGAACGATTAATGTCAATGTTCTTAGGCGTAATGTGGTTAACAAAATTTCAACTGATATAAGAAGCTAACAAAAGCGTTTTCTCCATGGGTCGAAGTTCTCCTGACAAATTGATTTAAATCGAAGTCGAAAAATCTGTTCGTTTTCTTTTCTTCAAATTCGATATTTAATTAAAAATGTGTATGCACCTTCACCTACCTTATTCCACTACCCCCTTTATTTTCTTTTTATCACAGAAATAATAAATTCTTATGAGATACTACATTCACGGATTCGAACACTCGGAATTGACTGCAAAATTCATTGCTTAATTTTCTAAATTAGTCGGAAAACTGTTTGCTAAAAACTTCTACAAGAACAGGTAGAAAGAAATGTCTACCTAGACAACTGCAGAAGGTTTCAGAATATTGTGATGAATATTAAGTATGTAACTTTTTATCTAAAAATGTTTTTACTTACGTATTTTCACTTCACACCTTACTGAGAATTGAGAAAGGTGTTCCGCAGTTAAAACTAAACGATTCTCAAATGTGTAGGGTACTCACTGAACGCAATAGAAAACAATGACTGTGACTAGATTTACACGAGTTATTAAGTGTATGTTTTTGTGTAACCCTCTTAAAGTAGGTAAATATTTAGATTCAATGGGCAACAGTATAAAGTAATGACCAGCGTACCCGAGCGAGAAATCTTCCATGTTAATCCCGGTTGCGAAAATTGGAAAATTATTTGTATACTTTTCTGCGTTATGTACAAGAAAAATAATTCTGAGACAAAAATATTATTTTTACGTGAGTAATAAATACCCTTTGTTACCATTAGAAACAATTCTGTACGTTTAGACTTTACTTCGGTACATGGGAATGTTGCTCAAACGATGTATAGTTGTTGAATATCTTAGCGAATCGATACCTGGTTTTACATCAGACTGTGTATTATTTACAATATGAGTTTACAGCTGGGTATTGATGTACATAATTTCAGATACCGCTAACATTTCAATGGTGCGAATGATCGTTGGCAGTTGGCGAATGACTTACGCTATTCTTTCTATAATTTTAAATTTTGTTGCTTTTTTAATTTAATCCACGAAGTATGGTAGGCTAGCGCGTTTGGATTTTTGTTGTTCATTTACTTCAATCTGTTTTATTTCATTTAATTCAAAAAGTTTGTTTGTATTTTGTGCCTACTTCATATAATGCCATTTCAAGCATTTCTAGTCACAAATGTAATAGTGCTTACAAATCGCTGGAAATGTGCATATTAAAGACGTGAGAAATATTTTAAAAAAATACATTTGTGTAATTTTGGGGGAAAATAAAACAATACAGAAAAAATAATTCTATGTCATCTCAAAGAGTGGTGTCAGCACTATACGCTCGAAAAGTTTGAAGAAGAAATTTGGAGCGGTTTATGAGAAAATGGCATTTGCGTGTTTCTGAAAATGGGAAATTTTAAGCTACTTTTTACAGGAAACCGTTGAGTATTCATTTATTAAAGCACATGCACTCGTCAATAAATTAATGTGAACAAATTGCCGTTAATGTGAATATTAATGACGTGAGAGACAAGTTAAAAAATACATTTTTGTAATATCTTCATCCTCTCTCTCTCCTCTCATACACACAACACACACACACACACCACAAACACAACACACACACAATATATATCATATATATATATATTATATATATATATATATATATATATTATATATCTGAATCCCATTCACCTTGGTTCGACGCAATTACCTCGGAGAATATTATTTCGGCAGTACGTAAAGGAATCCAAATTGTGACCATGTTTACTGAGTATCAATACATTTAATAATTAAATTTGTTCAAAGGAAGTGGGTTGCCCGACCGGGACTCAAACAAGCGGGATGCGAACTAGAGGAACGAACTGGTTAGAGCAGCTGAACGTAAACCAGAAGGTCCGGCCCCAATGTAGTCCCGGTCGGGGCAACCAATTCTTTGAACAAATTAAATATTTTTTGTAATATTTGAAAAAACAAAAGAATTGAGCAATATGGTCACTATCTCTACCAAAATGTTAATGAAAACTTTGGAACCGTTTTTGAGAAAATCTAGTTTTTGGAATTTTTTAAAACTGCACATATTGCTCACAATATTGCGCGAAAACGCCAAAAAATTACAAAAAAAAAATGTACGTACCCTTAATGAAAGAACTCACTATGGAGAATAAATTTTATTTGAAGAAAAAATCGCTATCTTTAATTTTATAGTTGTAGGAAGACGCCGCAAAAATTCAAACGTTTGCAATTATTAAAAATGCAGAGTGAACCGTGAAAATCGGACCTAAGCCACCTTTATAAGGGTTTTTTACTCTTTTATTTTTATTTTATTTTATTCTTACAAGATATATAAAGAAAAGAATTGAAGTCGTTGTTTGGAAAATTTTGAAAATGTCAGGAGAGCTTCATGTTAATTAGCTCCAAATTTTGAAGAAAGTTTTGAAAATCGCGGTGCCTCGAGTGGAGCCAGATCAACCGGGGAATATTCATTTTGGCAAAAATAGTACGTACGGTTTAGGCGTTAGTGATGTTCACAGGCTGACAGACGGACGGTCGTTTAGTCGTCAATTGATTTTTCGGTATCAAGGACCCACGAAACTGGGATTCTGGCTCCAACCCGTGTTAGAGCATATTTTTTCTTAATTTAGCAACTGGATTTATCCACATTTTCGTTATCAGGGTCCGGCGATGATTTTTTTCTGCCGAAAATCCGCCATTTTCATGCGCATAATAGAACTTTTCCTATTCTACATACATTACACCCTAGATACGTACGTATACGGGGAAATAAAAACAATGCAATTGACGTAGGAAAGATGGTTTCTCTAAAGATTTATTCAGTATTATCGATACATTTTCTAGAGCATTTCACAACACTCTCCTAAAAATATTGGAAGTAATTATTCATTATTCTTGGACACTCTGCTTTTCGCTTTTCGTGATAGCCACAAAAATATTAAAAGAAAGATTTTTTTCTTGAGAAAGCTACGTGACTGAAGTCGCTGACTTGAACGTGTCACCGAATTAATGCTAATAAAGAAAGTAGGGGTACAGGTAAAACAAAAACAAAACCTAACACGACAGTCTCCACTCAAATCCCTCCATTACTTTGTAGACTTCCGAAAAACATAAATAAATGGTTTCACTACACGCATTGGAAACAATCTTCATCGGCATCAAGCAATATTAATTGTTCTTCTAGTTGTTGCTGCGAGAGTGGATCTTGAATTAATAATTATGACAATAAACCTCGTCAGTCTGCGCAAACCACAATGTACACAGAAATCATAAATAATATTACTCGCGTAACTTTTCTTGAAAGATGGATTGAAGAAATGCGGGAGTGGCGGTATTAGTTACGAAATCCGTCACCACATTTTATGAAGCAATTCCAATCTCTGGAGAATCAGTCATTCTTTCGCAAATTTCTCAATAATTTGCGTTTTAACTTTCTCATGATTTCAAGGTATCTCCTGTTATGCATCTTCGCCTGCTTCGGTCATTTCCTTAGATTTTTGGGAGAAAATCACAGACAGAAGTTCTCGCCTTCAACAGAAAATAGTTTCTATTTCACGCCAGTGACGATGTGTTTGAAAAGTCATCAGTGCCGCTGCGATTTTTTGCTTTCAACTGTTTATTGTGCCATAGACAGGGAAGCACGGTCATCGTTCAAGAAAAGTTGCGCGAGTAATATAAAATAGAGGAATATAAGTCATCTAATGTTACATCACAAAGATGACCACCATCAGCAAGGATTGAAATCTAGATGCATTGGTAATATCGATAAGTGCCGAACCAGCAAATATTTAATCGAATGTCCAAGAACATCTCATCCTGCAGATTACGAACAAACAGTTCTGTGAGACCTGTGACCTCAAAATTTTAAATTGCAAGGGTCTAGAACGCTTCTTTTAGGAAGTATTTAACAATATATCTGACTGAGTGCTGCGGGTTGCACTTAACATGAATACTTAGATGCGGTTTTTTAAACAAATCCTTCATATTTTTGAAGTCAACGAGCGATTTATCACGTATCCGTGAAATTCTATTTATTTAGGGACGTCATTTATAAAGATCAATTTCGTGTGAGAGCCGCAAAAGATTTGTATACTACTGAAACAATATAGGAGACGATATTAAAACGGAGACGGTATAAAACAAAATAGCCATCACTGAATATTTCTCTGAAAATCTGTGTTGGAAAGTTTGTATTAATGACAGAATTGTTTTTCAAAATAATTATCATTTTACGTTGATATTACAAATCAGAATTCATGAAAATAATATATATCATTTAAATTCTAATTATGAATGCAAATATTGATGCATGTAAATATGAAAAATATTCAAAGTTTTGTTTCATTGTGACATATCTCTCCAAATATGATGAATTTACAGTTTTCAGAAATTAATGTAAATTCTGTGAGGAGTATATGTTATGTAAATTTGTTCGCACAAAATTGAATTATAATTTGCAACTATGTTTCACTTTGAAATGTGGGAATGGAATGAGACTGAAAATAAAATTGAACTAGAATCCTCCAAATATTAATTCGATGTTTTCAGATATTTTAGAATTTAAACGTTTTTCACATTAGCACTGCTATTAGAGTAACTAAAAAATGTTGAAATGTGTAATTTATTTTCTCTTCATTAACTAAATCACGTTTGTCAATGCACGAAAACCCAATATATGCAAACTTAAGCTTAACGTAACTTACGTGGGTCAACATATCCTCTGATAATAGTAAAATCGTTGGGAAAAATTATTCTATCAGAAAAGATTGGTTTACGGGATTAAAGGGGTTATTAAATCAACATTTTCAATAAATCATTTACAATATTTACAGTTGTGACATGTCACCAACTTTTAGTACAGAAACAAGTTAATTTGTTTCTTTCTTATTGTTGGAAAGTTTTCGCCAAAAATACAGCATCCAATGTCATATGCTATTATATTAGTTATACGCTATATTATTAAGTTAATAAATATGAATTCCTTTTGATACTAGTTTTAATTTCTTTACTTCAATTTCTCTAGAACTGATTAAATGATTTAAGCATGCCTCTGCTCGAAATAAAAATGTTTTCAAATGACACGTTCTTCTTTAAAAAAATAATTCTGGCTCACATTCCGATGACTCGAAATTTGCGACGATGGAGTCGTGTTGGAATCTCAGGCTCGTGAAATCGTCTTTCTGAATGCAACTCTTGTCCGTGAATTTAAACAACCCCCTCACCAAACACAATAACTAAATAGTTTATTTGACTATTTGCAAGAACAAAAATTATGAAATATTTAAAAACCTAAATACCTAAACCTAATTACTATCTAACCTAACTACTATCAAAATATGTATACAAAATCATGAATGTCTCGGGCGGACATTTCTATAACGACTAGTACCAACACCACTAATAATGATTATGATTTAGATTTTAGATTTAGCTTCATTCAGTCAAAAAAAAAAGTAATAACTGGTAGGGAGGAAAATATTATCTGCGCACGTTTCTTGAGTCCCAGAATTCCTTCCCGTCATTTTAACTAAAAATAGTTAAAATACGAGTAAAAGTTTAACATAATTAAATAATAGTAAATTTTAAAAATACATTTTAAAATCGCATGATTAGCAATATTTGAAAAATAGTCATTTTCGTTTCTTAGTTATAGAAAACTTATTTGCATCGGTACACGAATTGCAATTATGATGTTTCTGCATTGCTAACAAAATAGCAACTCGCCCTTACCTCTACTCTTACCATTACAAGCAAAAGTTCAACAAAACGTGCACATAGTGAAGCTACATTTACGTCCAGACGCAAAACAAGGAGACATCTCAGCATTTGATCAATGGATCAGGGAAACTGGACAAAAACCTGATCGAGATGGGGGTCATTGACCCAGAAGCTGAAGTACATATTTGTTACAAACATATTAAGTCTTTTTAAAAAAATTATACAATACAAATGTAAACTAATCCATTACATACCACTGCTTTGTTAAAATAAACATTCTTTTTCTTTTTCATAATCAGTATAGTCTCTAATTGTATAGAAAAAAACAGTTATTGAGAACAGATGTTGCAGGGACTCACGTTAGTTACGCGTCCTATTCTCAAATTGAAACATTTAAACAAAAACTTTGGTCCCTTGATACAAATTAATTAATTTAAGAAATTAAATTTAACTTTATTCTTTTAGCAAAGTAATTTCACTAATAAATAAATATCACTGCATTTACAATCTGAATTATTTAACATCTTCCTGATGTCGACTACTACATACCTTTATATCATCCACGCGGAATCTTATTTCACTCTGACACGCGTCGCCATCGTCTCTGGCTACGTTCTGATTAAAAACTAGTGGTGATACAGAATGGCTCAAACTTTCCCGTGTCAATTTTCTATTTCCTTTGGTCTTGGCTAGCTATTCGGACTTGCAACAAACTACAGCCAGTTGCCGTCTATCGCCGTCCAAATCCGTCTATCGCCGAAATATTTTCTTCATTTCATTCCTAATTGTAGAGCGGAAATATTATTTTAAGACTGTTGAAGAACAGTAATACCTCGTCCTTATTTGGCTCTTCCCTTTGAAAAAATTGAAGCCGTTGTTAAGAAAATGATGTTAAAGCGTTTCTATAAGAGCGAAATTTGAAACTCATTCTCACAGAAAATATTTCAGTCTTCGAAAATTTTCATTAGATGTCATTTAAAGCACTTTAACCCACAAATACAATAGTTTTAAGAATTGCTGGAAATGTACATATTAACGGCGTGAAAGATCTTTCACAAAAATTAATTTTACATCATATTAAAGAGTGTAATTAGCATTAACTGTTCGAAAAGATGGAAGAACAAATGAGCAGTTTTTGAGAAAATAGCGTTTGTGCTTTTCTGAATGCGCGTAATTTGGAGCTAGTTTTCAGAGAATATGGTTGAATTTTCGAGAAACATTGTCTGACATTATTTAAAACACATGTTCTCATAAATACAATAATGTGACCAAATCGCCGCTAATGTGAATTTTAAGAACTTGAGAGACAGGTCAAAAAATTCTTTTTAATTCTGAAAATATACAAAAGAATAGAGCAAACTGATGTTTATGTCATCTCGTAGAGTATAATTAGCATTATCCTTACTAAAAACTAAAATATTGAACCGGTTTTTGAGAAAATTTTGAAAATGCCCAGAGGCTTCATGTAAAGTACTCTCAAATTTTAAACAATTATTTTCAAAATCTTAAAGCTTCGACTCGAGCCAGATGGACAAAGGATTCTTCAATTTGGAAAAAATCCTACGTATGGTTTAGCTGGTAGTTGGGTTTACAGACCGACGGACGTTTTGCCCTCAATTTTTTTTTTCGACATCAAGGACCCACAGAACGGAGATTCTGGCCACACCACATATTACAGGCTTCCCCCCTAATTTTAGGAACTGGATTTATACACTTTTTTGTTATCGGGGCCCGGTAATGAATTTTTTTCTGCCGATAATCCGCTGTTTTTTAGCGCACCATTACGTAACTTTCCCTATACAATGTATATTACTCCGTATATACATACGGGGACGTAAAAAGGTCCCAACCAAAATCTCAGTTTCCTATTTCATTTGTTTTCAAATTTTTGTGATACATATTGTCACATGGTTTTGGTTATTTATTGACAGTATTTTACCTTCATCCTACGCCTAAACATGTAGGTTATCCTTCTATAGGTCATCCGCCTTTCCTTGATCATATCATTTGTCGAAATATGGGAGAGAATTATATTATAAAATAAAATTATTATATTAACTATATTACGACTGTTTCTAATCATTAACCTTAGTGCTCAATGCTCAGTATTTATTTTCCCTTTCAGTCTCGAACACATGAGAGTCCTGAAATCTGCATCATAATATTTACGTTTGATAACATAAACAAGGCTATAACTCCACCAAGTAAAGAATGAAGGAGGTTATTGCGGTGCGTCGTGGAACTGTGTAAACACGGATCTGTACAGTTAATTTCGCTAACAAAATTCGCGAGGAGCCTAAAAATGTATGTAGAGTGGACACGAGTAAATTCATCATTCCTATTAGAGCAATAGAGTTCAGATATCTATATAGTATTTATAGTACTTAACTCATATTTTTTATGAATCCAGTTCTATTGAAGCAATATTTATTAAATTCATAACACCAATATATTGACCCCAAGGTCACCATATTCCTAATTTTGTCACTGTTATGTCAAGGAAACAAGTGTTTCAAACTTAAATTAACATATTTACCTTTATTTATATATTTGTTTGCTTATAATATTATTACTAAACTTAATTTAATATTTTACTTATTGGTACATAGCACAGTTGTGAAGTTTGTAATTCCTCTATGCCTCTGAAATACTTGCTTTATTTCTTAAGTCTTTTTAGCGCTGCCAATCATTTAACAATGCGTAATTGACCTTATAACGCCTCATAACAGATTTCATTTCTTTTATTACACAGTCAAGTGTATTAGTTATAGCAGATATGATTACAAAAAACAAATGTCTTCAATACAATAATAACACATATTTATGAAATAAGAAAGTTATAGAAGATTATTAGGGACATTAGGGGATGTCTGATTGTATTAAATTGAATGTTTTAGAGCAGCATTGCACATAAATTTAGATATTTCTTGAGAGATAATAAAATACACACATGCAATAAATAATTTATAAAAATCAGTCACTGGAAGAAAATAGCAACAGAACAAATGTTCCAAATAGAATATTTCTCTCCCATAAAAGTTAAATAACTACACCAGGGCAAAAAAGTGATCAAACAAATTACTGATGCTAAAATGAATGTACAATGTCAACAATCAAATACAAATAATTTTTCCGCCTTAAACAATCAGTCAAATGAACTATAATTCCGTTTTCTGTATTTAGTATAATATGATTATGGTAAAGTTTGACGATATAACCTGATAAAAAATCCAAACACCACAAATACGTCAAAAGAAGAAAGTAACTGGATATCACAGCTGTCTAATCTATACATCAAGAACATCAACACAGCCAGATTACAGCTTCAAGGTTTACCAACATCGCCCCTCATATTTGAACTCTTATGGCAATTCAGCAATTAGAATTCAAGGTTATGGAGGACTTTTACGTACCTCACTATACAGTATTTCAGTAAAGCACTTGAGAGTGCGGATGTGTGGTTTTACCATTCTGCCACTGGCATCTGGTCCACTTTCCCTGCACCACTGGAGACGTATGAGGCATCATTCGATGCGTCTCGGTCTCCTGGTGGGGGAACTGATAATTTGTTTTCGAATCCCGCTAGGGAGAGAGCTAGTTAGAGAAATTACCAAAGACATGTTTTTTCGTGCTTTGGCGCTGCGATCTTAGTGAAAATGCCAGGAATTAAATCAACGCCTAAATCGATCCATGTAGGTGGCGTTGATTAATACTAGAACCCAAAGGCATTTGCTTAATACGCCATAACTTTCTTTCACAACCTTGGCAATACTAATGTTGACGACTTTAAATTACCAAGTAAATACGAATAAACTAAACTATTGAATTACCAAGTAACGAATTATCATCGTATTTTTTAAAATAAATTTGCGAATACTTGCGAACAGTATTGCCTTAGTGAACGTAAAGAATTTGAAGTGAATATGGAGCAAATAAAACTATGAGTAATTGTAGAGAATAAATGAATGTTATGTTCGTCTTTGCACTTCAAGTTCTTACATAAGTGTGCAAATAACGATTTTCAAATGAATGTTACCAACAACTTATTCTTATTCACATTAACTAACACCTTTTTCACATAAACATACAAAACAGTTACCTTTCTATGTTAGATTCGCATGCACCGCTAGTTTCGCATACAAGACTATTAATAGAGCAATTGCAGAAGTAGAAGTGAACACAAATCAGAGCGAGTTTGTAAAGTTTTAATCTTCTCAAAAATTAGGGGACAAAAATGTGGAAGTTTTAAGGAAATACGGGGAAGAATCAAATGAAGTTGTAAAAGATGTTGCGATTGAATTTTTGGAACTAATTTGGAATGATCTGTAATTTTTGCATTTGCATTGCAATTGTGCTGTGTGCATTTTTATGTATATTACCAAAAAAAGCGTAAAAATGTAGCTCTAATAAAATTTAACAGTTAGCATCAAAACCTTGTAGTATTTGTAACGGGAGTTATAATTTTGAAATTGCCAGTTAATATCCCGTATGGAGGTAACACACAAGGCTATTGGGTGTTCGGAATTTTAGAACGGGAGTATAACATTATCAGCTACTACGATTCATTGGTAAGTACAATGCCAGATACTGAGGGAACAAAGCTCGCCATTACAAATACGAAGTATGAAATAAATTTTCAGCGCATAACTGCATTCAGCACTCATGAAACATTCAGGACTATTTTAAAAACAGTTTACAGCGTTGGCGACGTCATACTTTTCTAGCGACAAAGTATTGGCATAGTTTTCATTGGACTATTGTAGTTTGCTGATCGAAGAAATTACAATATCGAAACATAGCCAAAGTCAGCTCTCGACTTAGGCTCCGTGTATTTTATTTGAATCTGCCGCGCGATGCCATTTATAGATGCCAACCAATCACAGGCTGTAATTTTCTTCTGTTTCCGATTGAAGCTAAGGAATGCAATATGCGCCGAGTGACGCCGCGTTGTTGGCTCAAAGGCTGATGTCTCGCCTGTCATGTCGCAGGCTTCCTCCGAACTGCGACACAGCAGTGCTGCGTATCCAGTATTACATACCGGGCAGCTAGGAAAACATTGATATCAGTAAGATTACTCATTTATTAGTGTTTGTAAGTAAGAGGAATAGTGTACGATACAAGACAAAGAAGTCCAAAATATTATTAAAAGAAGAGTGACAAAGTACGCTATTACTTTACCGCACTAATGTGGAAATGAAGTACATTACCGCACTAGAGCGGTAAAGTACTTCATTACAAAACTGATTATTAAGACATAATGTTTCTCTTTACCTAACCAAAGTGGATAAAATAACTAACTATATGCGCATAATGTAATTCCACCGAAATATATGAAACTAGAACAATCTACAACATATACGCAATAGATATTTCATGTAGCCTTCATAGGACACATATCACAGATGGAAGAATGCAAAAAAAGCTATGGAATTCATAATATGTTCATCTTCCCCGTATTCTGCGATGTCATGAAACCTGAAGTAACATTAAAAGCAATATCTTCTTCAAATATAAATCTTAGAAACATTTGTGTTATTGGTAAGTAGAAAATCATACCGAAAATATAATATATCAATCAATAACTGGTTAGTACAATTCCAAATTTATATTCTCTTTGAATCAGTTAAATATTTAATCTCGGATATAGAAGAGCATACTTTAGAAGGATAATAATAAAAAAATGAAAATGGTGACGGTTATTTTATTGAAAATATGTATTTAAATGTGGGATTTTGAAACAGAATGGTAAAATAAATAATCTAAATTGATTGTAATATATCATCGTAAATTACTTAAAGGACTTACAGGCCTCAAAATCATATT
>BOPP01000089.1:4733404-4759018 GCA_017312745.1 Gryllus bimaculatus
CACCCCGCGCCACCCCACCCTGCCCCGCCCACGAGAAGCCGCCAGGCAAGTGTGGAATGTCTATTTGTTCATCGCTGTCCCATATGAATTACAAACAACGGAAAGCAAAACGCTATGAATTGAATTTGCTGTTGTTTCCAACGTTTAACGTTTCAATTTTTCGTAACTCAAATCATGTGCTCGGAATGAATAGTTGAACGGACTCGACATAATATAGGGGTGGAACCAGTTACCTTTTAGTAGCCACTACCAAACTAGTTACCATTACTGAACATACAACTTAGGTCTATTTTTTTCAAAGAGAAAAGGTTTATTGATGTATAAAGAAGATCTGATTTAGATTGGATTTCAGTGCATATCCAATTTAATGCACTGAATGAATTTTGGCTACAAATATTTTCATTGACAATTCGTCTTCCAGTATTCTCCACCAGCAGTTACACACGCTGTTCAGCACTAAGAACAAAGTGCGGTGAGCGCCGTATGTTAATTTTCCAGACCACTGTCGAAGGGGGTGATCAATCTTCATTCAGCCCAATCGATGCTTCTTAGCTGACACTGAACACAATAATTTCGACCCCGAAATGATATAATCTCCACTCTGGTAGTAACTCTTTGCTATGATTATATCGTAAATGCATAGTGTGCTATGTTCATGAACATGGAATGGAATAATATGTGTCATAATCCATTATGAATTCTATACATTTCTATGAATTTCTTCCAAAGTTCTACTGGAATTCTGATGTAAGCATACAAGAAAAGATCAAACCCAAAATACACAAGTGTGAAATCTACATAACTGAAAAAAGGAAATGCAACTAACACACAAAATGATCTTAATGTAAACAGGATGTCTAGAGCATGACAAATAAAGGAAGAAAGGCATTAGGAACAGATGAAATTCCGATTAGACACTTTTCGTGTGGTCATACATGAAATAAATCTTGCCCTTGATGTAAATCAATTATTCCCCTCTACAAGAAAAAAACAATTCAATAAGTTTTAATCCACTCAGTTCCCCCTGTGTGCACGTCTTTTGTCTAACAGTAACGTTTAAGTATGAAAAATAAAGTATTGAATTCAAGTATTTAAATATTTATTAAATGAATTAACAAATGTGATTGAAGCTAAGCGATTTGCAACCCTACTTACTACATTGTGTGTTAGGCAGAGAACAAAAGAAAAGAAAGATTATATCTGCTAATAATTGTACAACACACAGTAATACTGAAACTCAAAACCATATCTTACAAACTATCCGAACTACAAAGAAGGATGACATGCAACCTCAATCTGAAAACATTAGAATATGTTACAAAGTTGTGTCCAATGTATGAACCACTTAGAAATGATACGATAAAATATCAAAAGACGTATTGAAGCTCAATTATCAGAGCAAACTATAACCATTGTTTCATTTTCTTAAATTATGTTTCAAGATACGTTCGTTTGCTTTATCTGAACAATCTTCGGTTTGAAGTTAACTATTACAGATTCTGTTATAATATTTATTATTAAGGTGAAATCAGTAACTCCAACAGACTTTTCAAAATAAAATCGAGGTAAAAGGCAATGTTCTAATTGGCAAACTGTAATAGACATGGCCTGTACTCCGTATCAATCAATTAAATTAAATTAAAAATAAATAAATCTACAACCTATCCTCAGATGTTTCCAAAATAGCATAATTCTGGTAATTTATCACGATATGAAAAATTAAGGTATGATTTCTGTCTTAAAAATACTAACGTTATACTTTTAAATATTCACTCACAAAAACGTTTGGTTCTGACATATTATTCACAAATTCACTTGCAAATCATTTAATCAAATCTTTTTTAATAGAATATCATCTCCCAAACAAAAGAGGTTCAAGGATCAATATCATTAAATTATTGTACAATAATTTCATTTTATTAATTCGCTGAATTATCAAACTTTTTTATCTCTTTTCTTTCATATTTGTTTGCACATTTATTTCAACATTGCTAACGGTTCCCACGTAACTTTATCCACGCTTCTACGGTAGCATTTCCTCAGTTTTGCCAAGGAATTAAATTGTGACTAATCACATCACGTCTTGCCGAAAACCAATTCCATTTAGATCCTCGGTTAATTTCCTGCAACCCAACACTCCAGAATGCTCCCTCCGTCTGCTGCTCAACTACGAAAAGCGGTATCTCAAAGGCGAGGGGATGGCGATTCTTCTTCCCAATATGCTTCAGGCCAATTCGAGCTTTACTTAGATACTTTTACTCCGGCTTAGGTGACTCAGGGCATCAACTGATGTCACTGTATTTCCTACGACCGGGAGATCCGGGTTTGAAGCCCCACGATTCATACGAATACATACTTAACTAGGTTGATACATAGCTAGGTCGAATCTGCTGTCTGGAGAATTCTACCCGCCGACTGATTGATAGTTTACCGTGGTTTCTCCGATCAATACCAGGCGAATGTCGGAGCAGTGCTCTAACAAACGAGCCGCGGACTATGCCCGATCTTTCCTTCATTTTCCTTGTCCTATCCTCACCCTTTGATTAAAAATACAAGCACTCAACTACCACACCTGTCGGATTACCAGTCGGGAGGTTAGAGCTTGTCCCGGCTAGGTCGGTACTTGCTGGTGGGGGGTAATTGATTGGCGAAAACCCCGCGAGCTCGAAAACATTCCTTATTCTGATGAGTTTTTCACACAATTTTAGACGTTTACCATTAGTATAAGTTCATCAGTTGGATAGAATACTTGCTTCAGCTCCACTATACAAATGAAGAGCTTTTGGTTCTCCATTGGCAAAATATTGATTATATTGGTAAGCAAAAAAGTGACTTTTTTCTTTTTCTTTTGATGTGCGCCTGTAACTGAAACTATAACAAACTATAACATCTTGTCATAAAATTATACCAATGTTGTTTCCTTTGAACAATATATCCAGAAGATAATGACTACCATGTCTACGAAATTTAACCCAGGTGTTATAAGCTTACAGATATTTTCCAAGAAATGTTGCAGGAGATCTAATTGACCTTGAATTAATATTTTTTTATTTGAATGTGATTGAATGGTTGTAATTTTGGAGACAGGCTAGGAAAAAAATGTTTAAGAATAAGACATGATAATTAAACACTATAAAAAAATCTCTGGTTTATTATTTTTCATTTCACTTCTATAAAATTTCTTGTGACTTAGTAAATAGGTTGCCGTGTACTGCGAATTCAAATGGCTAAAAAGCCTACCATATGAGATATATTGTATATAACAAAAAGTCCCAGTAAATCCATACTAAAATGGTTTGGACCATAGTCATACTTTTATAGTTTATATAATAATTCGAAATGAAGAAGGAATATTCATGAATTATCAGAATGATTACCATAAAAGTGCATTCAAAGTCCTGTCCAACACAGAAACGTGATCAGGCGAACCTCGATTCAGCGAGGACACTTCTTTGAGAACGACGTCCTCCCATCTTGGTTTGGCGGGCTCCCAGGAGAACGATCCCTCCCAACAAGATCTGCTGGTGCGCGCACTGGCAGTGAAGCTTTGAGAACGCCCCGGCGGCCACGCCCCCGGTCGCTCTTCACCCCGCATCAGAGAGAACCGATGTCACCCGTCACACACAAAGAAAAAGGAAAAAGAATGTTTCAATGGCAAAGGAAACTCGGTCGGAAAAATATGATAAAAGGTAGGGAGTTCAGAAATTATTACTAGTTGAAATGATTTCTGGTTGTTCGTATAATATTGAACACGAGCAAAAAAATTGGAGGTGCTTGTTTTTGTATATAGACATTTTACATTGGAAAAGTGTCTATTAACTGTCAGCTTCCCAAACCGAGTCAAACGTTAGTATATTAAATGTTGGGATCTCATGGTGCAAACACCTAAAAATTGATTAATTGAAGGTCGCAATTAAATAAGTTACAGAGATTAAGTAATTGTTGCTACATTAAATCAGATTACGTGGTTTTAATATGTATTGCAAATTTATAAACGTATTGCTGTTGAAGGTTGATAAATGTATGCGAACGAACACGTTTATCGCCAAATGAGAAAGGTTCATATTGTCGGAACAACGTCGTGACTGAAGTTTATGTGCACCCATCAGATTGATCGTAAACTGCAATCTACGTACTGGAGGAAGAGCATCTTCGAAATGAAATATTGGGAAAAAGATTGAAAATCTAGAAGTTCCGATGCTCTTCCTCTCGTTCTAAATTATTGGAGATTTTTATTTACAGAAATTATAAAATCGTGTGGTTAAAAACTTTTAAATTAAAGTCAAGTATCTCACAAATGACTGATTTCAAATTACAGAAATAGATTCTTGGCGAGAAAATAACATTGTTTGTTTTTTGGCGCAAAAGTAAACTACAAATACCGGGAAATATAAACAGAATTATTTACTTAGCAGAGAGTTTAATGTTGACCCTCAGGCCTTTGATGTTGCGTTAATCAATGTTATATTAATTTGAAAAATAGTAGTAAGTGCCACACAACATTTCGACAAAAGTTTTATAGTAATTTGCTGTTCGCGTTAATTTTAGTGAGGTGCACTTCCCGTATGTTTGTTAATGACGAGTGCCCATGTGAATTCGCGAGTGCATGTGTACATGCACGTCCCTGCAATGCCAACATGGAATTGGTAATATTGCTGTTATTCATTCCAACGAAATACTTGTAAACGATTTCCTATAAATTACTTTCAGCGCATCGGAAACTGAACACGAACTTTAAATATGTTTCATAACATTTTCATTTCTCGCGGACCTAGTGCCATCGTGGAACGAATATCGGACAAACGAGCAGACGTTGGCTGTATTGCATGCTGCCTAACGTAATTTTCATTTCATTTCATAATTGCCAACCTCACAAAACTAATCCGTAGCCGCTTCTTCGATTCGAGCGTGCATCGTAGAAATGGAAGCCTCCGGGACTTTAAAATATCATTTCCTTTTGTAGAGCGCCGGCCGGGAGCGTTCAGCGAAAAGGAAAGCAAATAGCGGGAGAGGACTGTAAATGGAAGGAACGGTTATGAAAATGTATGTGAGCACCATATTTATGAATTTCCCCGGGAGAACGCGGCCGCGGCCGCGGGGCGGAGAGCGCGCGAGGCGGAGAAAGAGGCAAACTGCGAGGGGAATCCCCCCGGAGTGCTCAGCGACAGGAAGCGCCTCGGGCCCGAGGCGAAGCGCGCAGGGTTGCAGGAACTGGGTCTATTTCGGCGCTTTTGTTTCGACCGGTGGCTGCGGAATGGTGATTGGTCCGCCGTCCGGCGCTCCGTCGGTTCTGCTCTCTGTCGAATGAAAAAGGGAACAGCGAAGTGTCTGCGGCGAAAGCGTTCGAAAGCTTTAAAGTTACTTTGGGGGTATGATGTAAGATGTGAGACATCGTTGTCTTAAGATAACAGACTAAGGGGAGCTCTCTGTAGATGAAATGTAGAAAGTGATATTCATATTTTGTGGCAAGCATAACTAATGTAAGTATCTTTGTAATTATTAAATAATGTGAAAAACGGTCAACGCAGAAATTAAAAATGATTTTTTTATATCAAGTCCATACAATTAATTCTTCCTCTGATTTCCTTAAAATCTCATTATTTTTATCTCCTAATTTTTAAGAGATTAAAACGTCTCAAGCTCAGTCTAACTTGTGTTCACGTCTACTTCTGCAATTGCTCTCTTAATTGTTTTGTATGCGCATCTAGCGTTGCATGCGAATCTAGCATTCAAAGGTGACTGTTTTATGTGTTTATGTGAATAAGGTATTAAGTTTAATAAGAATAAGTTGTGGGTCACATTTATTTAAAAATCGGTATTGACACACTTGTGCACGAACGTAAAAGTGTGAAGTCGAACATAACGTTCATTTATTCTCTGGCATTACACATTAATTTTTAAAAATACGATCATTTGAATCTAATTTGAAATCAATCTGCAGCGTGATTTACTTGGTAATTCAATTGTTCATTTGATGATGGGATCATCGATGTTGCCAATGTCATGAAAGAAAAGTATGGAATATTGTGCGAGAAATACGTTTGGGTACTGGCATTTAATCAATGCCACCTACATATAGCTACTTTGGAGGCGTTGGTTGGCATTATCACTAAGATTGCAGCGCCTAAACACGCAAAAACACGTTTGAAACGTTCTTTGAATCTTGTAGCCGGAACCGAAAACAAATTATCAGTTCCCTATCAGGAGATCGATATGCGTCGAATAACACTTCTTACGTCTCGATTATTGCACAGGAAGTGGTGTAGCCTCGAGTGACGGAATTGCACACGTACGCACTTCTGCACATCTGCACACTCCAGAGTTTTACTGAATTACTGTATACTGATGTGATGGCAATTATATTTTCGTCGATTAAACTGTTCTAATGAATAATTACTTAATCTGAAAAAGTTATAAGTATGTGGTATATTGTGTATCGGTCGAAAAGGGTGAATACACACATATAAATTATATTATTCGATATCTACTAATTGAAATGTGGGCATTGATGACGTAGAAGTATTAGATTATAAAATGAATATAAAAAAATAGGTGGCATTAATTAACTGCAACACATTAGAAAAATCTATTTATCATATTCAATAAATACATTCAACTGATTTATACAATAAATCGTGTATGGCGAGGAAGAACACTGTATTTTGACTAGCTTCAGAGTCCAGAGCGATAACAAAGATACCAAGATATCTCATCAGGAATGTCAATACAAAGTTCACCGGTGAGCCCCTAGAAAATGAAACGATAACTGTACGCATCATTATGAAGCTCCAATCCAACACCTTAAAAAACGGAGCAGTGATGTCAAGCTCAAAATGCCAAGGATGCCTATTCCTAACAATGAAAAATCTATTGTATCCAAGCCCTTGAAAGGCCACATGGCCGAACAAGAAGAAAATAAATGAAAAAAAAAATTATGAAGCATTAAAATTATATAACACAAAATAAATTATGTTTACTCTGGATGTATGTTTTTAACACATTAAAAGATATTTACACAGACATCTGCTTAATAACAGTTAATCTTCGAGCGATCACGCGAGCGGTATAAATGGCGCCTTTGAAAGGAAAACCGCGCGGCGCCTTGATGTTTCAACTCAGTGTAGCGGGAAGCCAAGTATTATCTAATTATCTCTTGAGATACAAAATAGCGGTAACATCGTCTCCCAGACCCATCCCAATTTGCGTCAAATTCGCGCAAAAGTGACTAACATTATTAGTATTTGCTGTAGGCGGCATAAACATCGCCACGAGATTGCGCCTGTTCCAGGTTTTCTCACGATAATGAGGAATGTGTAACAATATTTTTCGTGTATTTTTGCAATAAAAATGTCAAAATAATCATCTTATGTTAATTATCGTCTAAATTAAATGAATTGTTTCTTCATTACGTGCAATTTGTATGTGATTTCAGTGGATTTTTGTATTCTAGATCCCTAATATTTTCTATTTTCGTTTCATTTTAGTTTTTTAGTTTCCTACACATTCTCTCTCCCCATCTTTACAACTTTCATCTTACTTATTAGATTTTCATTTTTCATTAGACTTTTATTAAGTCATTATATTGTATTTGTCATCAGTGTTTCGTGAAGCCAAAGTAAAAAACTGATTTTGCAGATTATCTCCTTCTGAAATTTCTTTTCTGCAGAATACCTACAATTGTTTCTATAATTTTTTTCATCTACAAGAATGGCCAGTTGATGTTATTTAATAAATTACCCATGACTGAGGACCAAGAGAAGCTGTAATATTGAGAAAAGAAAAGGATGTTCGTGGGCAGCAAAAACACCGTCGCGCTCGCTCATGAGACACTAAATTGCGCGAGCGCCCGAAGGTTAATTGCTTTTTTAGAAAGAGATGTTATATCACATGAATCTGTACCAAAGTGCAAATTACGGTATGCTGCACTTTGAAAATATTGAAAAAAATATGAGAAAATTTTTTGATATAAGGAATCCTTCTTGTATTACCTTTCTCAGGTATGAATAACATTTTCCATATTAATATCTTTGACTGCCAAATGAATAATTAGGAGAAGAAGTACAAAATACAATTTGAATAGAAAGAGAAGGTGTTAATGATAATTAATTTTTAGTGAGTGATGCTAACAAAGGATAATCGATAGTTCAGTGGATACACGAGCAAGAATACATATTTTTAAGTCATTTTTTAATCTTTTCCTTCCTGGCATCGTTCGACTTTTTACCTCAGCAAAATTTTCCTCGCATGCTATGTGATTTAACCAAATTAAAAGTAAAACGGATGTTATAGCTTCTGTAGGTCATAGTGGCGTTATTAAAGCGGCACTGTTATTAATGTTTGTGTGCAGAAGGTTGATACATAGTTTAAGAACACTTAATTATAGTATTATGAATTACACAGACTATTCATCGCATATGAAACTCAAAACATTAATTAAAGTTACTTTTGGGACCGTTCGTCTATTTTTTAGCATCTATTAATTATGAACGGTGAATTCTTAATACCCTTTTTTACGTGTCACGACGTTTTTGAGCGATGTGTCTGCTTCGTCTGGTACAGCTTATCTTAATTTTTACAAACCTATTTCATGCTAAAAATCAGCGTTTAAGATTTTGTAAATTACATTAACATTGAATTATAAACAGAACTAAATAAGTTGCATTCAACAGTATCCAAGTTTCGTTAAAGTTTATAAATAAAGTTTCGAATGTAAATTTGGCTCCTCGTCTAGTCTCACTGTCAAGAATTTTGGGGTTTTGAAATCCAAAATTACGAGATAATTCAACTTTATTTAAAACGCAAAACTGTAATTTCTGAGCATATGCTAATGACACGTGGGTTGGTCAATAGTTTATAATTACTTAAATAATAATTTTAATACGCCGTTAGTTACAAGTTTATAAGTTGCAACCCTAGTAAAAATAGTAACATTCAACCGTTAACCCACAGTTATTTTCGTAAATATTAAATAGTAGTTTGTAAAGAAAATTATTCCACTTTTAAAGATAAAATGGTAAAAATAATGAACAACTAGTCCAAGATGTTTTTCCAATATTCGGGAAGTAGATATTCCATCGCACATCGTCCAATCACGAAAAAACCTGAGAGCAGGCAAAGCGTGATATTTGATTACCCCGCAAATGATTGAATGTTTTTGTTCGCTCTCACAAAAATTCAATTCAATGCTCTAGAGACGAACGCTGGGAGCTGGACAAGCGCGTCGGTGCTTGTTAAATTTAGCCAACATTCCTACAGAAGGACCTTAATGTCCAAAGGTCATTGACATTCAAAGAGTGTTGTATCTGACACACACTGTGTTTGCCATCTGGTGTACTTTTTAGTGAGATAATTTTTTTTGTTGACATTAATTCAATTGATGATTTCAAAATTATATTATTATTCTATTATTATTACTCTATTATATAAAATACACTATTATTTACACAAAATTGACATTTAAAACAAAAGCCTCAAGCAAATACCCCGACATCTTCTTTAAGTTTAGGTAGAAGCCCTGTCGTACAAAGCAAGTGCTCTCATGTGTAGTGAGTTGCCTAACTTACAGGAGCCGTTTCAACATAATGTTTGCTCAAGAATTATGTTTGGGAATACTAGTTTATCTTCATATTATTGTTTTAAAATTTATATTAATTGAATTATACACTTATAGTTTTTCTACCAAAAATAATCAGTGGCATTATCTCCTTCGTTTGTGCGACTTGATTCAGATTGTATACGGAGAAAATGCGCTCTCAAACGCCGCGCCGGTTATCACTGATGCAAATGAAGATAAAACTTCACAGATTCGATGCGAGTTTTAGCATAAGGAAAGTGGATGAAAAAAGCACTTTGTACCAACCACGCGGAATGAACTCTCATCAGAGCGATGTACGATTCGCACAAAGAGGTGAATCAGCGCAGACAACGAGAAGTAATCTCGCAAACTCCTATAAGCAGACGTCCAGGGCAAAGTACAAAAAATAGCTCGCATGGGTATAACATCGGGAATTGCCATCCAGATCAAGATAGCGAAGCACGCTGTTATGAACCTTAGACACGTGTATTTCCCTTCCAACCACCCCACGCGTACGCTTTCCGTGGAATAGAGCCAGCGGGGCGCACTCGGCCCCTTTGCATTCAGCCCCTCTTCGCTCTCTCATTGTTTAGTGTTTCTGGATGCGTCAGCCACAATGGTCATTAGCCCACTAAGTGTAGTGAAAGCTTCTCCTAGGCGGGGGCGGGGATCTTCGGTGGCTGAAACATGACATGCAGCACCGAGTCACCTGTCGGCTGACTGGACATCCCCCTCTCGGTATCGCCACCATCGAAGCACCACCTCACTGGGTGCAATATCTAAACTCCGGACGGGTTGCACCACATATGTAATGCATGTAAATGTGTGTGTGTGTATAAGAGGAGAGGGGGGGAAGGATGAAAAAGGAGAGATAGCGCGCGTTCTATGGCACGTTTCTTCAGCTACTGCTCTGGTATTTGCCTGGCATCGATCGGAGAACTCACAATCAAAAAATATTAATCAGAGCAACTGACCACCAGGACACTCCTACACATTTCAGTTGAAAGTCATTCAAACATGTAAATTAAAAATTCACCACTGATGTTTCTCGATCCCCAGAATTTTCAGAACAGCAATGTGTATAGGCAACGGTAATGTTGCTACTGTGCGATCGCAGGTCCCCCTTACATAACGGTGGCTCTTTGTTGAACATGCGGGGTTTTTGACAAGACTTCTGCAAAGTTATTTAGTTTGAAAATGCAAATAGATAGTTTTACCCTCTAGCGTAGCTGTGTGTCACAATTACTTGAGACAGTAGTACCATCCGCTGAGCTGAAGGCCGCCCGTTTCGGAACACACGGTGCGTCGGAGCCCGCGGTCTAAATCTATTTGCCGAGCACCTGGGAGGCGAAGTGATTATGACGCCGCCGTCGGCGCTCCGGTCCATTCGGCGGCGCCTGGAGCGAAAAACGAGGCGCGCATCTCCTCCTCGGAACGAGCTCATCTCGCGGCCCGCGGAGCGCGCCCCTGGCGGCGGCGCTTGGCAGCAGCCGGGCTCAGGCCCGGAGGCCATCGCCCATTGCCACGTGCTTTACATTCTCCTTCGTACGTCGTACACCCAGTTGGTACGTTATATCCAATTTTATATTCTCTTTGTTGCTGCCAAAGTTTCAGCATGTGTATTCTAATGGCATTTAGATTTATTGGTGATTTCATGCTGTGAAAAATGATACGTAACTGAAAATTGATGTGGAATTTTATTAAAGTAAACGAAATTTAAAGATTTGTGTATGAAATGCAGTAAGGAGAAAATGGAGCGAAAAGTTGAAGATGAATTTTATCGTGTTGTACCTGTACCTTAAACTCCACATTATTGTTCAATGGCGTGATCAATAAAGTACTATATTGTGTGATGCTAGACGCATGAATTAAACCTGCATTTAAAGGAAACCCTTTTTTGAATGCGTTGTTGCTAGGTATATTGGCAGCAGCTTCAATTCCAATTGTTTGGAATTAAAGTTATGAGTTCACATAGAGACAAGTATGTTGTCTTTGAGTTTGTTATTTTTCGAATGTTAAGAAACATGTACACCGTAATTTTGTATTCCAAAATCCACTTTAAACGAATTTATGACTGACAATTACGGGTAGACTAACTTTCATTGTCTGCATTCAGTCTGTTGGGCTGTGGACATCGCGTGCTGTTTTAATTCCCGAGACTGGCAACGGGTCGCGGTTCACAGGGATGCAACCCCAGTTAATGCGCAACCTCTGATCTGGACGCTATTGGCGATATTGCGTGACTACGCAGTGAGGTAAAAGGGCGCCCACATCCCGCTTTATTCCCACAGTGGATAATGAGGAAACAAGGCTTCTCCGGAAGTTCATTACCGCGCTGATTTAACATTCCAATTCGACTTTCAGAGATACTGTTTCTACGTAACCAGCTACCGTTCACAAAACAAAATTAAAAGTGGGTTGGAGGGGTTGTTTGTTATAAATAATATACCGATATTTAAACAAAATATAGAACACATTAATAACAACGAAATTCGAGACCCGAAACAAATTATTTGCTATAAGAATCTGGAATTTCCTACATATTTCTAGAACCATAATGCAAGGAAAAAATTACAAAAATAAATTGCTGTATTGAAGAAGTCGAAATGAATTTTAGAAATGCATTGCAACATAAATGAATGAGATTAAGGAACACGGGGAAAGTTGCTTAAAAACAAGTATCCTTAAAAAGTGTTATGACGTGAGCAGACATCGAATGGAGATGCAACCTTCGTGGATCTAATCTTTGGAGTGTTGAGTTAATTCATTTGTGAACTAAAACTAGGGAGATGTTCTCACCCCAAAAAATTTTTATTTTCTATTAATTTTATGAGAGAAGATTTTTTTACAACGGTGAACTAAAGTTCATTAAAAACTATGTGAAGATATTTTCAAAATTCTGAAATATGTAATGAATGAATAAATATTAAAACCAAAATTCTTGGATGACGGATATCAAACAATATTGTGAAATCATTACAACGAACATTTTCTTGAAAGGTAATGTCCAATTATAAGGTTTAGTGCTTAATTACATTATTTCTCTTCTTATTTAAGTTTTCCTTCAAGATATGTTTCGAACAATCTTTATTTACTTCAAACAGGCAACAAAAAATAATTATCGAGAAAATGTTCAATTTAATGAATAAAAATAAATATTTTTATTTTATTTGAAAGGAATAAATAAGCTATAAAACCAAAAATAAAATACTAAGAAGATTAATTATATTTATTCATTAACATCTTCGCTTTCTCGAATTAAGGTAAAAGGGCGGATTCAAAGTAATTTCACCTCGCGCTAAGTACATGGCATGCACTTCCTGAACATAAAAGCCTCAAGAGTCTCGTCAAATGTTACA
Organism: Gryllus bimaculatus; assembly: GCA_017312745.1. Classification (NCBI taxonomy): domain Eukaryota; kingdom Metazoa; phylum Arthropoda; class Insecta; order Orthoptera; family Gryllidae; genus Gryllus; species Gryllus bimaculatus. Next base: position 4,746,338 of record BOPP01000089.1, read on the forward strand.
GACCGCAGCCGTGCGCAGCCAGAGCGCGCGTGAGTGTGGAGGGGGCGTGCGTCGAAGGCAGAGTGCGCTGTGATCAAAGGCACCGGTGCAAGCTGCGCCAGGGGCGAGGGGTGGGCCGCCAGGCGCGCGCAAAGGCCACAGGCACGTGGGGGCCCAAACGGGGGCAGACGCATCGAAAGAGAAGAGCCCTTAGGAAAGGAAACGAATTGCGAGAGCAGAGCACGTGACGGGGTGAGGGTGGGCGGTGGACTCTGACGAATTGGTGGGAGGAGGAAGGGGCGGTCGTTGGAGTAGTGTGCGTGGCGGGGGCGGAGGCAAGTTTGGGCGCGGGTGGCAAGGTTGGTGAGGGTGGAGTGGGCGGAGGCGACAAAAACATAAATGTTGCAGGCGACGTGGGAGGCGGGGGCGGCATGGGCTACGGGGGGAGCAGCAGCGGGTACGAGACACCCAGCAAGGGCAGGGGAGGCAGCGTGCGGAACTGGTGAGAGGGGGAGGGAGAGGAAGGGAGCAGAATTTCGATCGCGGCGTCCGAACGTCATTTCCGGCCGCAGGGAGAGGGCGAGGGAGGACAGGGAGCCCGCGCCCTCCAGAGCCATCGTTCCAACCTGCTCCGGGGCCTCCAACACCTTCCTTCCTCCAATCTAAATATGTTTACCAGCTACGAGTATTCCCAAGCAATATAAACATGGAACTCTAAAAGGTTTTCTAAACTTCTCACTTGTAAATTAAACTTTCTGGTTAGTTACAAAGTACACGTTAGTGAATGTGTGTTAATTGAAGAGACTAAACCACTAAGGATATTAGACCCGAAAGTGTAGTGCATGTTATATTCTGGGAGGCGGAGGTGTGCATCATCAGTTGGAATGTGAGATCCAAGCATTCTTCCTTCACTCACAACTCGAATCAATCATGTTAGGTGCAACCAGGACCGCCAACTAATTGTTACTTGATCATGAATTTTAATATTCAATACCAGCCAAATAAAGAGAAATTGTTTTTACCGTGCTATAATTTATTTTGACTTCTTACATTTATAACGGGACATGTTGACGCAAGCGTTACGTAAGGTTTTAGATGGGGGTTCAAGCGTGCGTTACGGGCGCGTTAAGGGGGGAGAGGGGTATTGAAAATAGTCCAAATTTGCGTTACGTAATTAACGGACGGCCTCTTTTGCGCTCGTGGCGCCCCTCCGCCCCTTGGGCTCCCTGCCACTGCCGTCGCACCGTTCCTGACCCGTCCCACCCTCGCCCCCCATCTCCGCTCTTTTTCGCAGGGCGAGGTCTCGCCATGCCCGCCCCGGTCCTCCCCGCTTTCCCCCGTGGCCGCACCGTGCCTGCCACCGGACACCTCCGCGGCGCTCACTTCCACTCGAGCTTCACGGCGCCCCGTCGCTGGCGCCCCGGCCTGCTCCCATGCAATCCCCTCTGCCTCCGCCTACGCCTCCACCTCTGTCTCCGCCTGCTCTCTCGCAATTCCCCCTGCCCCCGCCGCCACGCCCTACGCCCCCATCTGAGTCTATGCCTTCGCGTCCACCTCCGTCTTCACTTCCGCCTGCTCCCTCGCCATCCCTACTGCCCCCGCCACTACGCCCCCACCTCCATTGCCTCCGCATTCTTTCTCCTCTTCTGCCTGCTCCCTCGCAATCATCTGCCAACGGCCACCGCGCCCTCGCCTCCATTTCTCGCCTTACGCCTCAACACCTCAGGGGTGGGGGGGGGGGGGTTGTCGCTTCCGCTGCTTCCATCGGCAATTCCCTCTGCCACCGCCGCCAACGCCCTACGCGCTTACGCTCTCACGTCCGCCAAACATCCCTACATTTCCCTCAACCCTGCGCCGCAACCATCAGCTCTATCAACACGTCACCATCTCCGCCTCTCACCGTCCCGGTGCTAGCACCAATCTTGCGGCGGTCCTTAACATTGTCCGCTCCCGTTCCTGCCCTTACACCCGCCGGCTCTTATCGCGCGTCGCACTCACGCCAGCTGCCTCCGTTTGCGCCTGAGTGGCGCTTCGTCCCCCGCCTCAGCTCCCTCTCGAACCGTCTCTTAATGTCCGCCCCACCAACGCATCTCCACCCCCAACCTTTCCTCGCCGCCACACCTGCGCCTTCGTTTCCGCCTCTGCTGCACTCTGACAGCCCCCGCGCTTTGCCGCTCTTCCCAGCCTCGCCCCCACCAACCCGCCTCTCCGCCTCCCGCTGCCGGGCCAAGGGCTGGCGCGTGTCTTCGCTGCACAGCGCATGTGATTCCGCCGTCAGCCTCGCCAACACCGTCTGCTCAAAAATTGTACGCTGCCAGCATACATAGCTCTCGTATATCTCCGTCGCTGGGACTGTTCGATCAGCAGGACAGCCGGCTGCAATTTTAGACTGATGTGCGTATAGGGATTTGTACGTGAGTACCTCTCTCTTCTTTTAAAGCAAATGGCGTTCGTAACTTATGTTTCATGCACAATATACGGAATCAAACCTGTAGAATTTTTAGTTTGATTGGAGTAATATTAAAAGTAAATATCATGCGATAGAGGACAAATGCTATTAAATAAAATCACAATATAAATATATGGTTAAGAATACAGAACAGAAAATTTAAGAATATATATTCTTAAATGTAATAACAGAATTCAAGAGCTGAATATTTGATCATTAGAACCACCCTCACAAATTCATCGAAACGCACAATTGTTGTTCATAAAACTACATTAATTGATCACTAAAGAAAGACAAATCCAAGGACATCCAAGATAATTCAATTCCTTGATTTTACATATTGGCATCACTATATGCAAGCGACGTTATTTAGTGTGCTGTCTTTTACATAATTATTTTTTCGGATAAATACAAACGATTAACTTGAATTAAATATTGTTTTAGTCAATAAAGGCGATTTGTAATGCTGCAGCAAGCTAGTTCATTTCACTAAGATGTCAGTATTCAAATTGCTCTCAATACAGGTGAATACTGTGGTAAACATGTGTTTTCCTGAAGAGTTGACTGTTTATATTGCCTTTCATTTCCTCTCTAACCCAATATTCATAGTTCACTGTGTTTATAACGGCATATTAATACTTATGTTCGCATGCTTTACTAGGTAGGCTGTGAATGCGGTATATTCACTAGAGAACGGTGATCACGATCATCATCCTCTTACAAGTACATCAACAAACATCGACACCCAGAAAACGCAATACGCCAAAATTTAAGAATGGTTTTGTAATTCTATATCATACATTCTTCAGATATATTATACAACTGTTCATTTGTCACGTTATGAAATATATAACCTAATTATTGAGTATCGTTTTGAATATCGGTATTCCGAACGCAACCCGCTAGACAGACGCAAACTTAAAGAAGCGCTGCAGCTATTTTTACAAACTGTGACAAAAATGAACTTCAGACGAACATCTGAAAAATATCCGAGGTACGGAAATGACACTTATTGATTGCACATAGATGAATAATGAAGTTGGAAGAACTAAATTATTTCTTAACTTTAAGCTTATAAAGAGATTTAAAACGTACCCTTATGAGTCCTCAGGATTACAATTTTTGCAATTATTTCAATGTAACCACATTCAACTCATTTAACAAACACTTTATTTCTTAGGCAATTCAAATAATAAAACTATAACAGGGAAATAGATTAGTTGAAAAAATATATATAAAAATTGCTGCACTTGCAAAACTGCTCATCCCTCCCTCCCTCAATGGGCCGTAGGGATGACAACCACCTCTACGACCCTCTTCAACGGGTAGGGGTGGTGCCCGCACGTTATCCTCAAACCTCGAGAACTGGTAAGACTTATCGCGTTTAATAGGCAGCCCATCTTATGTAGTTGATTGGCGTGTTAGGTTCACTGCATCTCTCAGATTCGATACCACGAAGTGAAATGACTAGTTACTACTTGTTCAAAGGAAACACATAAAAATATTACGTTTAATTTAGAAGTGATATGTACAATGATGGGAAGATGATATATAGTTTCCACATGTTTATAATATATTTTATAAAGTTTACAGAAAAATCTTACAACTAATGTTATGAAATTCATTCCAGATGTTTTCGGAAATGTCACATTAATTGATTGACATTTTAAAGCTATAAGTCTGGTGGCGTATAATATTTTAATTGCTCTAGATGTTAGATTTACGAAGAAATGTTTGGATTTAGAAGCGTCACATATTGATGGAAAACTTGTAGAGGATGTATTGCAGGAGTTATTAGTGCTTTCTGGATGGCTTCTGGCCTCTTCGGCTGCGTTACACAACTCCCGCGTGCGCCACGTTCAGTACGCGAATATTTCGAATTTCAGGGTCTGCGAAATACGCCTATCACAAGCCCGTTAGTGCATGCTATAGCCAGTGAATGACCTATACGACGGCTTACGGAGATTTACTCTTCGGATATCTCCCACAGGGGGATCCCTTCTGACGGAACAAGGTGTAAGCACGATTTATATAGTATTGCAGTGTAAATGCACGTGTGTAACGGAGGAGGGAACGGGGATGTGAAAGGAAAGATCGCGGCCTGTATATAAGGGCGCTGCTCGGGCAGTCGCTCAGTATGGACAACCATAGTCCAGAGCTAACGATCACCAGAATTCTCCTACAAATAGAGATTGAATTCTACCCACCTATGCAGCTAGTGTCGAAAATCCGACACCAACAGAACTCGAATCCACGTACCTTCCGGTCAGAGACGTAGCAGTGGCAACGGGTGTTTTCACTAAGGCATCTCAGACACGTAACGACCATTGTAAATTAAAATCTATCGATTCGAATAATAACCCTACACTTAGAAACAGAGATTAATGCTGAAGTAATATACAAAAACTGCTGCACTGATCCCCCTTGACTTGCACTGCTGCAGTCGTCCTCTCAAAATCGGACCGAGTCGCCTCGTTAGTCGTCGATACTCTCGCAAACTCCCGCGAACCGCCGATGCGCATCGACACCTCTCGCCCCGCGCCGCGAGTGCGTTATTGCCGGGGAAGGCCCTACTTACGAGCGCCGCGCCGCCCACTCCCTTCCTCGTTTCCCCGCGCCTCAACGCCATGGCTCCGCATACGCTCTGCGCTAATTGGGCCCTCGCGCCTTCGGAGGAGCGGCGCCCCCCCACGGCCCTCGCCCCCCCACGCGCCTAATGAGTAATGACGCCCGGAGCCTCGCCCGCGCTCCGCTTGCGCCCCCGCCCCCGCCCGCCTCCGCTGCACAGGGCTGACAGGGGCCTTGACGACGGACAAATAGGGCGCCACGGGTAAATATGTAAAAGGATATTTACATGGAATTATTGGATCCTGTGGCTCAAGAAGAATCCTCGTTCCCGTGGAGGGATCTAGTTTGAAGAACCATAGACAAGATTTTGGATGGGGGCACTGGTTACTGATCTTAATTCATTTCTATTAAAAAATAGGTATACATACGTATGGACACATAAAGTACGGGAATTAATTGCGATTTATACAATAAGTTATGTACGGGATACGGAGACGTTGGTTTTTTTTTCTTATGATGCGTGTTTGTTAATTGCTGAGTACAAACTGTTCTTTCTATGAATTAATTTATTACTTTTCTTTCTCTTATTGCGTTTTAATATTATTTTCCCGCTTTGGAATTCGCGATTCTGGAAATTGAGTCAGTTCGCGTTAACACAAAGTCTTAGTATTCACTCTTTAAATTGTTCGAACCAAAAATAAATTATATTTACTATCCTACGTTCTATTTCACGCTCAAGAAATCCGTAAAGCCAGGGGATGCATACCATTTGACCGCACTAACAAATAGTACTCTCTTGTTATTTCTAAACGAGCAACCGAAGAAATAAAAATTATATTTTAGCTGCGGTTGGCCGCGCTGGTTGCTGAGGCGCGTGTGGATGGCTCATCGACGCAGCCGGCGGCACGTGGACTACCGCCTGTCTGCCGAGCGCTGCCGCTCACGGGGATCGACGCGGATTCTGGAAGCGCGCGGTGCTGCATCGCAGAGCCCATGCTACCCCGCCCGCGCTACGCCCCGCTCCTCGACCCGCCTAAACCGCCCACAAAGTCCGCTCCGCGTATACCCCGTCCCCGGCCCCCACAACGCCAACCCCAACACTGCCCTCCCTACCCGCCTCTCCACTCACCTTCCGCCCCGTCCGCCACAGCCATTCCTCGCCCTGCCCCCCGCACCATCGCCGTCTCGCCGAGCCGAATTCGCACGTCCTTGTCGTTTCCGTCCCAGTATCGCTTCCCCCACCCACCGCGGCCGCTTCGCGTCCCACTGTTGCCATTCTAACTCCCTCGCATCCAGGCCTATCCCTTGTCTGCTGTCCCATCGAACCCATCCCGCCTTCCCACCCAATTGTCGGGCTCTCCGAATGTCCTCTCCGTGCTTCACTCGCCCACGCCGTTTCTACCGCCTTCCACCCCTCTACTTCCCAGCCTCTCTGTTTTGCGTCCCACTACTCCCTCACTCCGCCTTTCTCCGCCCCCGTTCTCCTCCCTTCCTCTTCCTGCCCCGCGACTTTCCCTCCGCCCGACTCGGCCGCCCCCCTTCCCCCAGCTTCCACGCTGGGCTCCCGTCCGCGCCGGTTTCTTTCCGCGCGCGCGTGGACGTTCCGTCGCCCGCGCCCTTCCGCCCTCAACCCCCGTGTGCCATCCCTCCGCGCTCGCTTCAACTCCTCCTCCCCGTCGTGCGCGCACCCCGCCCCGCACCCCACCCTCGCCCAATCCACCCTCGACTCTAGCACGTATCGTCGCGCTCCATCCCCGCCCCGACCCTCCCGCTCGCCCCGCCCCCAACCGACACGCTTATTACCCTCAGCAGAGCAGTCGCCGGCGCCGCGTCCGTCTGCGCGCCTGTCATGTAATACGCTGGGGCCTCCCGCCAGGCGACCCGATGAAAACGGGCTTTAGGGCGCGTGTTAGCTCTGATATGAGCGTTTTTTGACAGTTACTGCGAGCGACCCGCGTAGAGAGCATGGCCATAATTGTGAGTGTCTGTGCATATATGTACTTTGGAAAGTATTATAAATAGATATATCCTGTTTTTGTTTTCATTATTTTAAAGTTGGAAACAGCCGGAATATTTATGACGGATTTAAGGGATTGTCATGGTTCAGAGAAGATTGTTGAATGAAAAGTAATTTGAGAATTGTGCTAACATATTCCGAAATATTTAGAAAGATTAAATTTTTTAATCACTGTTTTTAACCATTTCTTTAATAAATATATTACTCTTTGAAATTATGTTTAAATTATATCTGACACGACTATCTGGGTATTTTTGACCTCCATTAAATATGCAGGCACTAATAGAGATATTTCAGTGTTGTAAAAATATTTCTTCACATAATGTTGACTTTTATCTTTTACATTAATTATCTATAATCTAATATGCTTATGAATATACATTACACTTTTTCTGAGATAGCATAAATTTTAGTTCTTAATTCGGAGGCAAGAATGAGGGAAAATGTGGGGGAAATATTTTATTCAACGCAAAATTTCTGCTTTTCAAAAATTACACTATTTCTGTGCATGAAAGTGACATTTTGACATTTCATTTTCAACTAGGTTTTCGAAACGAAGCTGATCATAATTGCAGTCACATTAATATTATTCAATTCTGTACATTTTAAACCAGCTTTTTTATTTGTATTACAGCAATTACAACAAATATTTACAAATACCTGCATTCTCTCAATATGCAAAATCTAGCATGAGTATTTTCGTTAAAGTGGAATTGAGCAGTATCTTAAATTTACTCGGATGTACCTTTTAAAACATTCTCAAATCCCTGAAAGCTTTAAAATACTAAAGCAAAAAAATAAGTTAGAAAACATGTGTACATTGGTAGAACATAAAAACAAAGTAGACAATCCACGAAACGATGAAAACGTGCTAATTTACAAGACTTGGGACACTAATCGGGATAGATCGCGCAGGGCATCAACTGATGTCACTGCGGTCCCTCTGACCGGGAGGTCTTAGGTTCGAGCCCCGACGGTGGCAGGATTTTGGACATTAGCTTTTCAGCTACGTCGAATCCAGTCGTTGTCTAGAGGAGAATTATAACGCCGGCTGCTATAATCGGTAGTTTTCCGTGGCTTCTCAGATCAACACCAGGCGACTGCCGGAGCAGTACCTTAACAAACGGTTCGCGCGCGATCTTTCCTACCTCATCCGTGTCCTCTTCTCTATCCTTACACACATTTACTCTAACACGCACTACACAAGCACATACCGGAGATCGGTCGGGTGTTTAGAGCCTGTCTCGACTGGGGCGGTGCTCCGTTTGTGGGAGATTCCTGGTTGGGGAAGACCCTGATAGCCGACGGTAGGTCGGCACCGGATCTCGCCATACAGGTGGGAAAGATCATCGCCACCTCTCGAGCAAACACGTGCCCTACACTTACGTAAATAATGACTCTGGTAGTTGACGTGCCCGGAATCACTAAAACAATCAATCGAGATACTACGTTTTCTAGTAATTAAATGGGCAATGAGCCACCTTCATTTTTAATTCTATAGATAAGCTAAGTAAGCTATTAGTCAATTTCGAGATGTATCATTCCCAGAATTAGAGATATTCGAGATTCTAAAGTTCGGAGTGTTCGCACAGACTGTGTGTGCTGGCAGCTTCGACGCAGTTCCGCAAGTGGAGAAGCGAGGGAACGATGAGCAGCGAGGGTGATCAGCACACCTTCGTTCCCTTTCTTCAACGTTACCACAACGTTGCTCCCTCTGCGTTATCGCTGCCCTTCACGCACAGGCCGTTGGGGTAGCCGTTGGCTCCAAATTCAACTTTGACCAATCACTCTTGACCCATGCCTGGACTTGCCTTACTTGCTTCGAAAATTACTAGACGATGACAAAATTGGTGATATTAATAGTAATACTGGTTGTTTATTTGACTACGCGGGTGGAAACAAAACGTAGGAAATTTATACGACGAAAACATGTAGTGTAAGGAAAATATACACATGGTTAATAACTGCGGTAAGTCTCGGAATACCAGTACGCAGGGTAGGAAGAAACTTGTGTGTAGTATTACGTTTTACATTCAAATAGGAGGAATTTCGGTGCGTTTGGTGCATATTTCTTTATATTATTATTATTATTATTATTATTAGATAACTAAGATCCCATTAAGAGCATAGAGCTTCATTTTACTATTACGACGCAATTGCGCTTCTTTGTTACTTAGAATTAAGATTTATCAATATTCTTTATTTAATTTTTGACAACACACACTGAACTTACAGTTTTTAACAATTTTTAAAACTAACATACAACTCAAAAAAATTATTTGTTTGGAAGAGAAGGGGCTAGAAAAATACACAATTTACTGTGAAATTCTTTGCATTTATTGTGCTCTCACCAAGACAAATTCCAGGTGTCAAACAATACTTCTTTCGGAAAATGTAGATTAAATAAGTTTAAGAGTGAGGAAACAACTATCCATACGTCTTCATTGTAAGTTTAATTTTTCAGCCTACCACAACTCACTGTGCTCACGAGAGCATAAATCAATTCTTCACCCTTGCTTCGAAAAGGCCGTCTTTTGTGTCACTCTGTGCGGTGCAGTGCATCTTTCGTCTCGCAAGCATTGCGAATCCGCCCATTGCATCTACACTTTTCTATTACGCCCCATTGACGGATCTTGGCTTCACCCACGACGTCCCTTGGGCGCCTCAAACGCTCTTTCTCGCCGTTCAGGCATCGCCCAGCCTCTCCCAGCGCATGCATTCCCAATTGGACCGCCTCATCACAAATCGGAATGTCCACATGATCGCATTCTGCCTCCACGTAATGCATTTAAACATTTAAACAGTTGCCCTTCGCTAGTGAGTGGATTTGGGGGGGATCAAATATTGTCCTCTCAAAGGAGAAGTAGCTTTAACACCAAGCTACTGTAAATGGAACATTGAGAATAATAGTAAGTCTTCAGTAACCACAGTTTTCTTTCGGTTAATCAATATTAGATCGATTGACATTAATAACCACTTCTATGAAATGACATTCCCGATTTTATTCTTCAAAACTAAATGTGTGTTCATCAAAATGTCACTAGAGACTGTTCTCTTCTGATGCAAGTAATAAGGAATAAACGCAGGCAAGTGTCTCTCAGGATATCTCGTAGGAAGGGAAAGGGGAGAATTGCGGCTCTCAGCGCGCCGGGTGCAAAGCAGCTTTTGGCACTTGCGCTGCACCTGACTCCTTTCACGGCCTTCGCACCACTTGCGCCGCCCGCTCTCCTTGCTTAGCCTCTTGACCCCCCACCCCCGCCTTCAAAACGGAGTGCTCCCCCGCAGCATCTGCACCCTCCAGACTAGCTTCTCGCCTTACCTGACGCGAGAGCAGACTGCGACCGCCGGCGCGCCTCGCCTTAGAGCTCCTCGCCTCAGTAGTTTCCTTCCCATCCATCTTCTCTTCCTGCTTTAATGGGTTCAACTTGGTCCACCAAGGAGCTGAAGACTGAGGCCACTTGCGTTGAGCTTAGACCTTAGCCTTCTGAGCTTGGACCTGCTTTCTTGTGTCCCGCGCTCAGCGTCCACGTTGCCTTTGCTGCATTGTTGACCCGGAGATACTCATACTGGAGTGCCGTCGGTGGTGGATTTCGACACTCGCCACATACCTGGATCGAATTTAACCATTGTCTGGAAGAGAATACTAGTCGCGATCTGTTCTGAGCAGACATTTTATACGTGTCTCTACGACCAAAGCAAGCGAAAGCCGGAGCAATATCCTAATAAAGAAGCCACGGACCGCGAGCAGAATCTCCTTTTTTCTCCTGGCTTCCCCATTACTTCTTACACACACACACACACACACACACACATGCAACCGCACTACTCTACCGCACATGACGGAAAACTCTTCGTGAGTTTACAGGTTTTCCCTGTTGGGGCAGAGTCGCGCTGGGGGAGATACGCTGAGGAGGGCAGCAGTCGAGTAGGTTGGCGCCGGATCTCACGTTCCAATGGGGAGGAACACCGCCACCGCTCAGGACATACCATGCACTAAACGTTCCGGTCTACTGAAATTAATCACTCATTCACTCCGCTCGTCATCCTACTCCATCACGCACCATTTCCCGTACACCATCCACCTCCATCCCCGCAAGCCCCTCCCCCACGCGCTTCCTTCCCTCGCACTTCCTACCGACTTCCCTTCACTAACGCGACGTGCACTTCATCTGCCGTATTACGTTTTCTTAATTATGCATCCACTGCCACTGAATTTTGTCTCCAGTGTACACCTTCCCTAACATTCACATCTAATATGCATGCAGTATTCCCTTTCTCTACGTCCATTTAGTAATATGTGTATTCTGGTGCATATCGATTACACACTCCATGGATTCCAGTTTGGAATCTACGGCCTATCGACCAATCACATTGTTATAATTTTCGTAATCCACGAGCAGAATTGCGTTCTCTGTACAACATGCAATACCGTTTTAAAATAACAATTGCAGTACGCGGAAGGATCAAAAGAACAAAGCGGAGAAAGGAGGATGGAGTGGGAAAGGGGACAAAAATGATATAATGGGGACAAATTGACAAAACTGAAAAAGGAGAAAAAATGGTCAATATGGAGAAAGGGGGACAAAGTAGACAAATAAATGGAACAATCAGATAAAATGGTGAAAGAGGACAAATGAAGCAAGGGGGGAAATGGGACAGTGAGGCAATATGGGACAAGGGAATTAATTGGATCAAGGAGAGAAAATGGGCCAGGGGGAAAATGGGTCAGAGGGACAAAATGGATCAGGGGGTAACATGGGACAGGGACAAAATGGGACAAGGGGACAAAATGGGGCAAATGGGACAGGGGGACAAATTGGGACAAGGGGACAAGTTGGACGTCGGGTGAAAGGAGGGCAAAATAAGGGAAATGGGCAAACGGAAAAGGGGGACAAGGGAGAAATGGACGAAAAAGGAAAAGGGCCCAGTGAAACAAAAGGGAAATATTTCTCCGAAGATTTATGAAAAGTGGTAAAACCTAAACTCAAGAATCCGTAAAATATTTGTAATACACTCGGTATTTTAACGGCCGTTGCAATGGACGTGTTCTTAAAGCGTTGGATTGCTCGCTGCTAAGAAGCTTAGCGCAAATAACAAAAAAAAATCTGTTCAAAACTTACTCTGAAAATTTCAAGGTCGTAGAGAAAGTATAGTCTTCCACTCGCGCATAATGGCTATAATTCACTAGTAGAAATTACGACAGTCGCTCGTACGTCGCTCATGTTGTAAACATCAACTCGTGAATAATAGCCATTTTTAAGCGCTAGTTGAAGAATATACAATTACATTATGTGATATAGTTGTTATCAAACGCGTTGCACCACCAATGTTTCGAATCTCTTTTTCATTTCATCATTTTCCTTGCTTCAATCTACCAGTAATTTGTAGGACTCTCTTACTCGTTGCTTTACCAAACCTTTATTCTATTACCACGTCAGCTCTTCTTCACCGTTCTTCCTTTAGTACAGTCTGATCATCGCATAAGTGCTTCATTTATAATCCTATTGCGTCTGCTACATCTTCAATCACCACTGGATTCGGTATTCTTTTCAATCACGAACCCGACCGTTGAGCATCGTCTCACCTGATGTAACCTCAAACTTCTTCCCTTCTTCCCGTTCGATCGAGCTCTCGCCGCAGATTCCTCCCCTCCCTTGCCCGCTCCCCT
>BOPP01000089.1:4759032-4782960 GCA_017312745.1 Gryllus bimaculatus
GGCGAGGGAGAGCAAAAACGCGCCCTTGCTTATGGACCATGGACGCTTACTTTCGGACGTGTCGATGATGGAGCTTCGATGTCGGTATTCGGGCGAGCGACGATTTTTTAACGTGCATTCGTTTATCCCTGTTCTTTTCAAAAGCACGACCAGACACAAGATGAGTTGGTTGCGAGCAATAATCATTGTTGAGTTTTCAGGCTTGGGTTTTTCCGAAATGAATGCAATACATAAACACACATTGCACAAATTGATGTAGACGAATTATTAAGATTCACGTATTTCATTTCTAGTTGCATGTGAACGGGCGTTGTACTGTACAGGATTATAGATAGAAGGCAATACGGAATTAAAAGGGAGATACCGTTCTCTTTTTAATGTTGTAATGGCTGAGTGGATTTGATGCGGCTCAGGTAACAAAAGTTAAAATTTTAATTTCAGCGCTCCAAATAATTTCTTTACGAAGATCAAACTTTTACAACAATAATCATCTGCATGGAATTAACATATATACTTCCCATTTGCAAACTTAGAAGAGTAATTTTCCTATTAACAATTGTGCTATTAGTTTCTCTTCACTATTTGAAAACTTATTTAAGAAGCTTTTAAATGAATATATTCTCTCGATTCCATCTCTTCCACTTAATTCGGATTTAGAACACACTACTCAATAACTCATCAATTACTTTTTCGTTTTGGAATTAATTGCAATTTTTTTTCATATTAAAAAACACATCATTGGTCTATTTCTGTAATTTCTGGAGCATTTCATAAAGTCTGGCAAAATAATGGCACTCCATTATATTTATTCAACAATTAAAAACTTTCTTACAGACAGGATTTTAGCCGACAAAATTAGTATTAGAGAGTTTCATGATGTTAATCCAGCTGTCACCTTTCGCAGAGCTGATCAAGTAGTACTAATGAGATGCAGAAGAGGTCCCACCAAGTTTACCCATCAACATTACATCTCGAAGAATGCTACAGCTATGGGCGACCGGTGCTACATGATCTTCTCTGTTGAGCACATTTTCATAAGCCCTGAATACGAGACCAAAAGACACTGAACTACAATCTGAACTCACGAGCGGTAGGACTAAAAGATACGGAATTGAGTAAAAAAATAATTGAAATCCTGAAAGATCCTGTACAGCCACACATAATGTTTTCGTGAAATTATGTTTAGAGTAAATTCTGCTCAAGAACGGAGCTCAACCTATGATTAATGTACTGTAATAATTAAAACCAAGGATCTAATGTAAAGATAATATATTTGTTAATTGTGTTGTAAATGTGTGGTACTGTAATGGATTGTATATGTAATGAAAATGAGGTCGCTAATAACCCAAGTAATTGATGCGACCTAAAATAAATATATCTCTTTCTTCACAACGACCGAAAATACCAGGGATATCTCAATGACCCACACTCTCTTCTTGGATTTTTCAAATATATATTCGTCAGACATTCTTTCGCCTCCTTTTACTACATTTACCCTAACACCATCACTCTTACGTTACGCATAGACTGTGGCTTGTTATTACTCAAATCAATAATTCGTCCATCCCTAAAATTTGCACCATTTGTTGCAATGTTTCAACAACACATATAAATAAAATACAAATACAAAACAAATTTTTGCGAAAATTATTAAAAGCTGAATGGTTTATTTTGAACAAAACAGATACACCGTGAACTTCAAGTAGAGACAAAAGTTTTAAAAAATATATATATTAATATTCACACCCATAATTTTTTTCTCTCTTTACCTTCGGATACCGCTTCCCAACACTACCAACTAGCTTTAAATTACAATTCTCCGACATGAAATCACGTTTTCCAAAATATATTTTTCACTTCCCTTAAATTCACACACTAACACACATCCATTAAACACATTATTTCGAATCTTTTCAATATTATTTAAAATCTTCCAACTATTTACTTTACAAAATTAATATAATGTAAATCATTATTATTCGACAATACAGTAATTGAACTGGTAGAAATAAAAAAGAATAATCTTGTTAAATATAACGTGTGAATTGAAATTTATGATGCTTTTTTGGTACATGATAAATTAAATTTTTTTTGAAAATGATCCACCTGAAGTTAAGGATAACTAGATGGCTCACCTCGAGTCATCGCAAATAATAAAATGTGTTTAATGTGAACACTACAGATACAATTATCTACATATTATGCGTCACAATATTCTCAATTACTACATCTTGTCTAGAGAGCAACATGCTCGTTTTCGAGAGATTCAGTTCTCATATAGGCTATGTTTAAAAAGTGTCATATTTCAATAAGAGCCTAAAGGCTAAAATTTAGCTCATAATGAAATATAGAAAATGAGGTACAAAGGGTGAATAATATGGCATTTGACTGACTGCTTTTGGCTGTGATTTTTGGCATTGTCTTTTATTTGAAGACAATCAAGTTGTCAAATGTAAGTTGCCCAAAAAGTCTGACAACAAAACCGGTAAAGTTCAAGTACAATAAAGCATGTGATTACAGTATATCTTTACTATGATTGCCTCGAAATAAATATCATATTCCATAATATATATAACCATGCAATCTCAACTCAAACCAAATTTTACATTTGTAACACTTGATAGAAAATATCAAAACCGTACTTTGTTTAATGATGTACTCTTACGTTAACTTGAAACATTTGACCCTGCTGGGACTACTTTATGAATTCACATAAACAGAAAAAAAAGTTACCACGCGCAACGAAGCAGAGTGCTGACAGCAAAAACAGCGAACACGGAAACAGCATCTGGTAATAGAAATTCAATATGCTACGTAATGGCTGGGAAACGAGAAGCGTACTACGGGGAACAGAAGATTCCCATTAACAAGTAACGAATTAATTCCCGCCAGAGCTCGGCGAGATTCAGCAGCACTGTGCTTGTGCTGGAGAGTGGGCCCCACGTTTCAATTATTCCCTTTGGCACGGCAGCGCCGTTAGAGGTAGGGCGCTAACTCCGTTTATCCCCTCCCTCTCGTGTGCCCCCCGCGCCCCCCCTCCGCTCCTAAACTGTCATTTCTCCTAACTGCCATGACCGACCGGCCACGAGGCGGTCGCAGCGCCAGATTTTCGGGTTTAGATGCCAGGGTGCAATTCCGGCCTCATTGGAAGCATTTTGTGATGGGAAAGGGGGCTTACAGGACGTTTGTTCATGGTTTACTATTTTCGTATATTTTCATTTATTCCATTATTCTCCTTGCTTATTATAACAACTTACCAACTTACTAAGAACTCCCCAACTTGCTATAATACATTATCTCCGAGGGTTGCCCTAATGATGTCACACCGTCGGAGCTAATCATGGCAGCTCATTGTGTCTTCTCTAGTGGATGGCGTAGACTTGTACGAAGGCTGAATGTTATGATTAGTCAGAGCAGTTTATTGTTTACATGAGCAAAAGCACATTGAACTAGGAACGTTGGGAACTTGAATTCGCTCTGAAGGATCAGCGAGCAGTAACTCAAATTTTGGAGGCAGAATGTGTTCATGTAACCAAAATTTATATTTATTTGATAATTTACAATATAATGCGCATTCTCGTGAAATACTCGAGATTTTTTATGAATACGGTCCATTGCTTTTTAATAGCCTGGGCACAGAGGGACAACTTGAACACAACCACCTGCACATTACCTTAACAAATTCAAATGAGCTGTGAGAGGTAAACAGCATCTCATGTTGTCAAATAGGATTACGACAAAGCACGTTTGACTTGGTGAACGTTTTTTGTAGAAGGTGCCCTACAACACGAACTTAGACTGGTCAGGCGTATATGGGCTATATGTTGAGAACATGTCACACATACTCTTACTTCCTATTCATTTATATTCTTCAATGAAACCATTAACAAACATCTCACCTTAATTTACACAAGACTTATAATAATTAAAAACTATTCATCATACCATCATCACAATACAAATAATAATAATAATAATAATAATAATAATAATAATAATAATAATATTAATTGGATTGTTGGTGAAGTAATAATATAATAATAATAATAATAATAATAATAATAACTATAAAGATTTCAAAAACTGCGAGTTACCCAGGCACGTAAATAGTTTTTATTAAGATAATATACAATTATTTTATTATAGTACGTCTCTCCTATTCTATTGCCTTTCAGGTGAGAAGTAGATCTAAGTAATTGCGTGTAAAGACATCAAACTAGGAGGTTACTGAACACAGGGAAATATGGAAATAGAAATCGAAGAACAGAAGAGTATAGGATCGATTTTTATCAACTATCTGCAAGTTGCATTAGATCAGCAATTTTTCCCAATTGCTATACAATGAAATTCAAGGAGAGCAACTACTTATTGCAAAAAAATTTAAACTTCTTTCACCAGATGATCAGACACGCCCGTTCTCTTATTTGTATTAATCATAACCAATGCACAAATCAATGCGAATGACATTTTAATGAAATTGAATATTTAATAACACAAGAGATCAATATTATCTAATATCATTTCGGATCGATATTATCTAATATCATTATGTTTTTCCAAGAAAAATATCAAATGAATTTTGTACCTCTTCGGCTTATGCATATTGTGGTGTGTATGTTTCCAATGGTAACGTTATTTTTTACAAACACATAAGTATATTTATTACATGGGAGCCTCGATTTGAGAAGGATGAACTTAAAGTTTTGTGCTTAGTGGTACGCTTACACAGTATGTTCAGAGATTACATTTAGACATTAATTTAGATATTACGTTGTCTTATGAATAATGCAATCTAGGTTTTTATTAAAAGTTTCATAATATCAGCAAGCTCTCTAACTTCTCGGCTCAGCTTGAAGGATCTAGCTTAACTAAGCTGCAAAATTTGGCATTTGTTACGTTTCACAAAATAGTGGGGCGAAGCTCTTCATGAGAGGCCGTTCTCCCATTTTCATAAGCGAGAGAATTCATCTCCCGTTTTCATAAACGAAAGATACTCAGAAAGTACACTTGATAAATTTATCACGGCGCGTTATGTTCAACTACTTAAAACTACTTATAACGATTAGAAACCGGATATTGAAGGAAATATCAAATATAAAAAGGAGTCAAGTAAAGTTACACTAGGGAACACGACTTTTACCTCTGAGAAGGTAGAGTGCGCAACATACTCAATTTTATACGTAGGTTACGGATATCACAACAAAAATGTCATATCACGTCACAGTTTTTAAATATACCGTATATTTGTACCGTATCATAGCGTATTTTGCTATTAATGCTAGTACATTTAAATTGCACCTATAAAATTATGTAGAATCACTACTCATAAAATCTATTTAGAATAAAACATATGTTCAGTTCATCTATGTCACTTCTAAGAAATATCAACAAAATTAGGCTTTCATGTTTTTTACCTGCTTTATTCAAATATTGCTGTCTTTTTATTCTCGCGTCTGGTGGTCGCATTCAATTACAAGTAGGTCTTAGTGGATGTTTTGAAAACAAGTCACGTGCATCCTTATATTTCGTTCTGCGCATCAGATTTTGATGGTCATGGGGAACTGTACCCGCAGTGCGCATGAAGTTCCTGTCGGATTTGCGTGTGCTTCAAATAGATTGATGCATTAATTACCGTTCTGTGGGTTTTATAAGGTGAAAGTTGCCACATGATCTGTTGAATTGAATATGTTCGATAAAATGCAAATCGTCATTTCATATCGAAAGTATCAGATAATCAAACCGATAACTTTTGCTACGTTTGTAGAAGATTAACACCCAAACTTCAAAGGAAAAATATATGAAATTATAAAAGTTGGGTATTTTGGCTGTTGCGTTTGTGATCAGAATAAAACATGGGCTGCTCACGAGTGTTGTGTCACAACGAACATTAAGTTGTGGTTGTATGAAAAACTATAATCATTGTCATTCGCTGTCATGTGGTCATTCGCTGTCATGTGGAGAATACCAACAAACCATTTAATGAGTGCAACGTATTCATGATAAAGATATCTGGCCAGTCTAGATCAATTATCCACATAATTCGTCTGCCTTGTCATGACTTGTGTCACACAATGACGAATTACCAGTGCCCATACCCCTGGAAACAAGGTCAACAAATCATGAAGAAAACTGTGATAAAATTGAAACCGTGTTTCCTCCCCAAAGAGAACCCTCGCTGTGAAGATCCAGACTACTTACCAGGAATGCCTGACACTTGCCTGCACTTTGAGCAGGAAGACCTAAACGATTTTGCCTGCACTTTGAGCAGAAGACCTGAATTTGTTAAAAAATTCTGAACTGCTAGGCTCCAGATTACAGTAATGGAAACTTGCACAATATTCTGCTCTTGAAAGTACCTTTTGTTTTTGTAAAGACATTAGGGGGTTAATGAATGAATTGTGTATTCTGTATAGTCCAGATGAATGTCAAATGTTTGTATATTCTTCAAAATATAGTTTCAAAGAAGTAAAATAAATTCATGAACGAGGAATGCAAAATTAAAAGAAAGAATTCTCATCGGCCCGGTTACCACAAAACTCATGTTGGATGAAATATCGGAAGAAAAATTGCAAGACATTGAGTTAGTAGCTTAGCAATCCTTTAAGAAAGATGTTCATGCATTTCTCGGGACAAAGAAAGAAGACAATTATAAAACATTGGTCATAATATGGTTACAAAAGTTGGAGGTGTAGAATGTCTCTGAAAGTTCATTTTCTTCATTTCCATCTTCATTCCCCCCAGAATTTGGGTGATATTAGAGATGAACATGTTGAATGAAGATATTAATACAATGGAGACGAGATATCAAGGGCGTAAGAATCCTGCAATGATGGGAGATTATTGGTGGTGTTTTGTCAGAGAAAGGGAGAGAGAAAAAGAAAGTGAACAGCAATACAAGATGAAGTGTACGGCACAAAAGCATTTTAAGCAATGCAGTAGAAATTTATCCTCTCAATATGTTTAAATATTATTACACGAATATGCTTATTCTATTTTAAACTTGTTCTTACCTCATATATAGAATGTTCATAAATTTGTGTAATAATATAACCGGAGTGACAATGGTGAAATTATTATAGGGTTTCGTTCATTTCAAATACTAAATATGTTCACATCTTTTGAACCCTGTGTGATAGAAACCTTTTATAACAATTTTCAAAATCAGCAATCATACTTTCACATGGAGATATGAAAAATGTTGTTCCCTAGTGTTATTGTCAAAAATTGATATTAATACGTGGTTCAGTCATACTGTGTAACAATACCAAAGCGGCGTGTCTCATCTTTTAACAGACTTGAGTTGAGTCATATTTAAAGAGGTGGCGTGTCAAAATCAAATAAGTATATCTGAGCACCTTGACACGAATTTAGTTTTGAATGGAAGTACCCCAAAATATTTTTTCCGGCGTACATATTTTGAACGCAGTATAATGTTTTGCTTAAATAAAATAAAACATAACTTATTTCTTTCTTATTCTTTGGTAAAACGAAAAAAACGTTCCATTGAACGAAAGAAAAAATACACTCTACATTTTCAATCTCATAAATTTGCACAAAAACTGCGTGATATCCCCAGATACTTCTTCCTAGGAGGACTAGGAAGAAGTCCTGACGTACCAGGTTCATTCACTCATTCACTTAAATCATAATGTTAGGAATTACTTTCTATTAAACGACACTCAACGCTGAACTCATAATTACTGTGACTCGACAACACCTTCCCTAAAATAATGAACAATCAGTTGAAATTACTTTACTGTAATGACCCGGTAATCTAGTTTTCCCCCACGTAAATTAGTTAGGAACTACAAATTATATTTTGTATCATGTTACAATTCAAACAATAATTAAAATAATGTATTTGAAACTTACAGAAAGAGAGCCTTAGTTTTAGTCCTAGGTCTCTGTTGATCATCAAATAGTGAATACAATCATAAATAAACAAAATAAAAAGGACTCCCTAGCAACAACGCTTGCGAATGGTGCAGTTTCCGCCACTTCTAACTAGAACCGAACGCGTGGTTACAAGAAGTACGGATCCCTGTTTTGAAGCATAGGCAGCCAGCTTTGGACAAGGAAGACACAGAATAGAGTTACTGCTTTTGATACAAGAATGTGGTCACGCAAAAATTTGGAAAGGAGAGGATCGCTCACGTAATGTAACTCTCCAAAATACGTCAATCTAGATCAACACGTTAAGGTGCACTGCAGTTATCAGGATCAGTTTACAATATGATGTATATGGAACGGGCCCAGCGCTGATTTATAATATAATACTCATACATTTTTATTAGTTTAAAACAATTTAGTTTGTAGCCAATATACCGATAAATAGATACTCTTTTGTATTTTGAAAATACAGAGAAGACGAATAATTGATTTGACGAAAGTACTATTATATTAGCAATTTATTTTGATAGACATTTGATAAAATTTTATTTTTTAACAGTTATTTCGTACTATTGAATATTTTTTATCTTCATTTTTACAGATTCAAATAAGGAACACGGGAAATAATTTCCTTTAGTTAGTTATTAAATATATTAGTTTCAGGAATAGATCAAACTATTAGTTGTTAGGGCATATTTCATTAGTTCTGGCGCATATCTCCCCCTTTGACACAGCTTTAACTTCCGCGCCTTAGTGATAAATCTTCCACGGCGAAGTGGAAAATCCTTCTAAAAGCCAAAGCCGTGGAAGAGAATAATCTATGAGTAGACTTAGACTTCCTGAACAAGGGCACAAAGAGCATCAGAATAGTGAACATTTGGAGAGTCAAGAGCGAATAAATTCGAATCTAATATCTTAATAATAAAAATTGGTTAAAAGAATTGTCATCCCGGCTGGGATTTGAATCCAGGTCTTCTGGTTTACGCATAGTTGGTCTAACCACTGAGTCACCGAGACAACCAATTCTTTGAACAAGTTCTTAGGCCTAGTGTATTGTCCGTTACGATACATCATTGTCACCCCCTTGTCACCAGGGGACCCGGGTTCGAGTTCCGGTTGGAATGACAATTCTTTGAACTTTAATTATTAAAATGATTTTGTTACTCAGCAACAAGGTCACAACTTGCTTCTCTTTACGTCTACGGGAAATATTTTCGAGCTTAAACGTGTTCAAACAGGTGCCAAATATAAATAATATCTTCCGCTTACGCAAAAAGCGCTTACGTAGAATTCCCAGACATACGATAGCGGATGTAGTACCCATCAGACATAGGGGGTCCGAACAACAAAAATAATCTCAACAAACAGGCCAACAAAGACTTTATGCCCACCATCAGGAAGAAGACCATCTCCGCCATACGATCTTCGAGGAACGTTTACATCAGCCAGTTTCGGCAGGAAATAGCTCGCAGATAAATGTGTTTATGAGCCCTACCGTCCTACTTTATCTGCGTTCCCCGGGCGGAAACGAGATCTCATCGTTCATTTGCCGATCTTAGCGCATCCCATGACGATAAGGTGGCCGTAGTGTTTCCCAAACAGTCCATCATGTGCGTGAAAGAGTCGCGTGGTATTTTCAGTGGTATTTGTGGCATTACAATAAAAATGCTTTGTCGTTTTAAAACAGCAATTTACCAGTAGGACACAATGTAACGTTTTGGTACTGAAATTTCATATACATTTTCAAAGAAAACAAAGTACATTTTTCGGAAATATAATTTTATATTTTTATTACATCTACCTACACTTATTATTTCAAGAAACTCTGTTATAGTAAAGTGCAAACACATAAATCATATTTAATTTCCTCTTTCTAACTTTGATGCCACTGTGAAATGTTTTAGATAATTAATTTTATTCAAAATTAAACTATGTAAAATTTAACAACACTTTAGCGTTCCTAGTGTAACACTAACGTAATTAGTGTTTGATTCAGTATACAACTTAAATGTTATTAGCTCTATTTTTTATCACAGTTGAAATGCTTACCTGAAGTTTAAAAATCTAATGATTTTTTACTATCAGTGTCTTACAAAATAATCCATGAAAGGAGAATTTTCTCGCAGTAAAAAAGGTTTGAGGTGAGTTAAACTTGCTTGTGTCGATAGCTCTTGATGTTTTATAAGAAATATTTCCTCTGTGCGTCGTTTCCTTCCTGTACGTAAACGATACCGTTCACAATTTCGGCGTCCCTTTGCGTGCTCGGCGTTGGGCGTTGCTCCGCATTTCCGCGTGACAGTGTCGCGTGTCGTTGACGCGTGCGTGTGTGAATTGCAAGCGAGAGTGAGTCCGGCACGGGCCACGCGCTGCCGCGGGCGATCCGCCCGCTGCGCGCTCTGTTGGTGGGGCATGTGAACCCGCTGCCTGACGCGTGGCGCGCTCTGCCTTCTCACGCGCGTAGCGATCGTTACCTGTTTCTCTCGCTGCGTCTGTTCCTTGTTTACCAGAAGCTCTATTATGCGCGCCACATGCTGCTGGAGATAGAGAACCGTACATGACTTTTTCCTCTGCATTTCTTCCAACGGAAAATAAAGAAGTATTCAACAATTCATTACGCGAGTACATTCACTGGTAACTGCAAACGTTTGAATATACTTCTTTATTATCTGGAAAACATTGAATTTGGGCGAAAAATTGCCTTAAATATTTTTATTACAATTTTTTCTTACTCAATTATATGTACATAAGGTAAGAATTAGGCTCTTAATGGAATCGATTCTGTAGAATGTGGTTTTTATGTCATTCTAAATTTTAAGAATTATGGAAAAGTTTCCACAATGTTTTAAAAATAGTTGAGGATTGATTCAAAGTTTATTTTTGAAATATTTTCACAGGGACCAGTACACTTGATCATATAGTACGAGAAACACTTTCACACATTGTAAAATTACAAACAATTTTCTTTCGTTTATCTCACTTCTTCTTAATATTTGGATTACCGTTGAATTTAATTATGATATTAAAGTCAAAAGCTGACGAGCTCTGATGACGAAATTTTAGTATACTAGTATTTTATTTAATAGATTCATCGAACAAAACCTCTTTAAAAATTTCTTCATTCATATTTTCATGTACCATAGTCTTTATCGATTAGCAACGACGTTTTCATCTTTTATGATATTCCAAAAATCCAATGTCGATAAAAGGGTCCTATTTAAATTAGCTTTAATACAGTTTTTTAAAATATTACGCGAAGATCGAATGTTTGTACAATATTTATTTATGAGTACGAGGCTATCATACGTTCATCAAACAACTAATGTAATTGAAAACAACTGCAAGTAAAATAACTAAGTTTTAATCACGTCCATCTGATAGCAAAAGGAATGAATGCTAATTACTTTATTAGGACGGAAATAATATTATATTAACGTGATCTGGGCTGTCCTGGTTACGCTGCGTCGAAGACTTAGGTGCCGACGTTTCCACCATTATATCGTGTTCTTCAGGATTGAAGTAGCGCACTACAGTTCCAGCAGCACTACAGCCCTGAAGAACAGCAGCGATGTGTTGGTCGAAACGCCGCCACCTCTGCCTTCGTCGCGGCGTCACTCAGTAAACCCAGATCATGACTCTGGCCGCGGAAGGATGCCACATCACTTAATGTAACAACGTTCTACTTTACACATATTAGCGCTCACGACCATTGATGAAATAAGGGATGTACTTCACGGGATTGGTAAATAATGGACAATAAAACAATTATTTTGCCAACGTTTCGGAATTTTTTAAATTCCTTCATCAGGACTTACTAATATAATAGAAGGTCAAGTCTCATATCCAGACTCCAAACCAACTCCGACAGCACGTCTATCCATCCCGAGACGAGTTTTATATATTAACCTGAGATTGTTTTTTATGGCAACCAATATTGCTGAGTATTAATTAAATATGAAGGTTGAGCTTAGTTAAACATTATAGAGTTTTTAAATTTTATGTTATAGCGATTATATACTAAAGTTATATGCAGCAGAAATATAAATGTTTTGGAATGGACATCATTTAATTGCTACTCTTTTACCACCTTAGTAATAAAACATGACATTAGTTGAAAATATTATGGGTTACTGCGTTTCTATATCGAACAGTTTCCCGAATCAGTTTTATTATATTTAGACAGGCACTTTCTTTCATACGTTATTAGTATACAGTATTAGGAACTCGAACATGTCGCTAAGACTATTTTCTGGAACAATTACAGATTTATAAACCAATTCTAGCAAACAAAATCAAAAGAGTAATGGATCTTACAAAAGGTTCTGAAGTTATTTCTCTAACATGAATTTGCAAAGAATGTGAAATTAAGAATCTACTCAAGTCTCAAATTGGAATGTGAATACTGAATCGGCCAACGTGGTGGATAGAAAAATATACTAGAGGGATAGAAAAGCATGATAGGTGCTAGCAAGAAAAAAATATTTAGGTACTGATACTGTAAGAAATTCAAGAAATCACGGAATGAAATATACTCAGTAAGAGAAGCCGTTTCTTTGGAGGGCAGGTAGGATACCGCGGAGGGGTTCGCACAGAAAATGAAATAGCCCGAAGCCAAAGCCCTCGAGAGGGTCTGACCTACTTTTCTTCAGCGACAGTCGATGTGGCGGCGTTCGACTCCCTCCCCCCCCCTCCCCACCTCTGCTGTCGCAAACAGTCCTCTCAGGCCAGCGCTGACCCAGAGCGACAAGGCGGCGGACGCAGAAGCATAAGAAAGCAAGGGAAGCTCTGAAAATTCTAAACAAAAATTCGCGATGAAGGCTTTATGTCAGAGGCGTCAAGCGCTTTTAGGTAAAGCCTCTATAAATAAGAAAATTCACACTGACTGCTCATTTTGCTTTTGCATTCGACGTTTATTTAATTTTCAGTGTAAAGTGATTTCAACTATGACGTTGACTTAAGACGTTAATAATAACAACCTGAACTGAAGTTAGGTGAATGCTGAGATACCAGAAAGCAGAAATCACAGACATACAAAGATTAATTTATTGATAGTGAAGTATGGAAAGAATACTTCACAAACTTATACAAAAATATTGGACACAATCTAGAATCCTGTAAGGAATATCTAAATTTGGAGAAAGTAGAAATCACGAAAGAGGATGTGCAAAAGAGAGTAAAAACTCTGAAAAACAGAAAAGCACTAAGTAGTGATGGAATTACAGTAGGATTTATTTGTAAGACGAGAAAGAGACGTGACAACAAGGGTAGTCTTGAGTACGAGGTTAAGAGTAAGGCACGAGGGTAGTGCGAATATTTTTAGTTAAGAGTAAGAATGTGAAGTTTGCATGGAAAGCAACGTCGCGAAAACAGATGTTGGAGCTTGTCTCATGGTATGAGGCATTGGAGAACAGTAAGAGTGAAAGTGGTCAACAGAAACATGAAGTAGGGTCGCACAGAGAGGGAGTGAGGCAGCGTTGTCAGCGAGCACAAGAACAAGAGAATGGGCAGAGAAGGAACGAGGTGAGTTTGCATCCCCGGACTCGGTTAGTGACACTGTGATTGATTGATTGATGTTCCGGGCACGTCAACCGCAATCGTCATTAGTCCCGTTAGTGTAGTGAATGTTTATCTCGCGAGGTGGCAGATTTTCATTCGCCCGCTGGGTGCTGGGATCTGGTCCCGTCTAAACATCGGCTTACGAGGTATTTTATACCTACAGGTATCTCCCCAGCGGTCATTGTCCCAGCCAAGGCAACATGGAAGCTCCCGTCAGGTTGTCCGACGTGTGTGGAAGTGTAGTGAATGTTAGTATAAATATGTATGTGAAGGATAGGAAGAGGAAGGAAATATCGCGCGCGGTTCTTGGTCTGTTAATTAGGGTACCGCTTCGGTGTTTGGCTGGTATTAATTGGAAAAATCTCACGACACAACTGATCAAATCCGGTTGCCACTTGAATTCTCCTTCAGTCTGGGGCTTAATTCGTCCCAGTTGTATTGCTTGTGTCGAAATTCCGCCACCGCCACCGTGTAATTCTAGGATCTACCAACAAGAGCCACTGCAGAGACGGCGTCAGTGAACCCAGCTGAACCCAGTCGGTAGTAAGTTGCTTGGTCTCAGGTAGATGCGAGGTGAGATCGGAACGGGTAAATCGAAAACCGTTCGGAATAATCGAAAACCGGTGGTAAAACGTGTTTGCGAGGAAATTTTTAAGGGGAGTGGAACCAAGTTCTTAAATGGAGTCAACGCTATCTCTACATATTCCGCGCTTGATGAGATGCGTAAAAATAGTGTAAGAGAACAATCGCAATGAAGTGAAGCAGGTGAATAAGCGAGAAACGTGAGACAAGGGGGTTATCGGTGTGAGAGAAAGGTGGAAAAGGAGTAAAATGGGTTTGAAACGGAGTGAGTAGCAGCAGTGAGGCAGGGAAAGGAGGGATCTCGGAGCGAGTAAGACGCGGTGCTGAAAAGCAAACGAAGGATAGCGAGAATTAAAAAATATGAATCTATTAAAAATTAATAACACAGCAATTCATCAAATACTGCTGTTAAATATCTTGGCTTACACATAGATACAAAGTTAACTTGGAAAGATCATCTAATACACACGGCGAATAAAATAAATATTAAAATACTTAAACTACCCATTTATAAATAAAAAGTCTTCCATCATAATTGAAACAGCTATAACAATATACAGAACAATAATCCACCCTTCCCTCACTTATGCATGTGCAATATGGGGTGGCACAGAAAAAAATCGTAAAATTGAAGTTATTCAAAATAGATTCTTTAGACGTGTTTTAAATTTTCCACGGTTTATTAGAAATATTCAAATCCAGAGAGAACTTTCTATTGAATCCCTTAAAACATGGAGTAATAAATTATCAAACGTTGTCTACTCTTCACGTACCTCTTGCCCAGCGACACAAATTTTCCAATTAGGACAGTCAGCTCACCCATTACCCAGTATTAAATCTCGTCATTCGAAAGATTTATTACATCCTCCTTAATTCCACTGATTAGCTAATCAATAGTAACAAATCATGAAAATTAAAATAACTGTTCAGAAGTCCCTTCCTTGAACAACCTCTATGATTGTTAATTATGTTTAATGTTCAATTATGTTTATAATATACCACAAAATCAATGTATTTTATGTACATTATTTTCAAACCCTTGAAAGACATTTATGTCGTATGTCGAACAAGGAAAGTATGTCGAACGAGTATGTCGAACAAGGAAAATATATAATAAAAAAGAAGGATAGCGAGGCGAAGAAGAGCNNNNGGGGGGGGGGGGGTCAGTAGGGGTATGGAGGTAGTGGTGTCGAACGCAGCACTCCAAAATAGGAGAGGCGTGCTAAGAAAGTGCTTCAGAGGGAGTGAGAGAAGTGGAGTTGGTTACAGCGCTTGATGATGAGGCGACATGGGAAGGGATCGAGTGGAAGTGAAGGGAAGGCTGAGGGAAGATATGGATTGGGCGAGGGGGGAGCTGGGCGAATGAGCAAGGAATTGCGCCGGGGAGCGCGTCAGCGGGGAGGGAGGGAAGAGGCAAGCGGGGACGAATGGAGGTGCAGGGGCCGGGGGCCGGGAATATGCGTAGGATGCAACACTGCAAAAGAGGGGGGAGGGCGTAAACAGTTGGAGGAGCAAAGAGGTTTAGTGGGGCAAGACTAGAGTGGGAGTTTGGTTCCAATGCAGAGGAGGGGAATGAAATGGCGGGAGAGGGGAAATGGGATGGTGGCCCCTAGGGAAGGGGAGGGGGAGGGTGGGTGAGTTGGAAAGGGCGGTGGCAGGAGGGAGGGTGAGGAGATGCAAGGTGGAGGGGGGGGGGCAGGAGGGAGTGAGGCGGCTGCCAGCGAGGGTGCGGGCTACAAGGCGCGTGCAGCGGGAAGAGAGAGAGAGTGTGTAAAGCGAGTTGCGAGGCCAGTAGAACTTGGCGGGAGGAAGAACGGGTTGGAGAGGAAAATTCGGCGTGGAGAGTAGCGGTTGAAGCAACACTGCGAAGAGCGCTGGCACGCGGGAGCGGTGAGCAGGAATGGGGAGGAGATAGAATGGTGCTAGAATATGACTACACTCTTGCACAGTAAGCAGAGCGATAGCGGTAGAGAGAGATAGGGAAGAGGAAAGTAAGGCTGCGGTGAGCGGAAGGAACGAAGACGCTTTAGTGCAAGGAAATATAGAGGGGTTGGTGCGCTAGAGAGTAAGGAGGGACTAGGGAAGCGAGGCGGAACAGTCTGTAGGAGACGAATAAGGGCCTCGCGCGGAGCGAGCGGCGTTGTGACAACGGGGTTTGGTTTACAGAACGTTGTTAATGCGGTGCAAGGAGCGAGGAAAGTCGGAGGGATAGGTAAGGGCAGGGTGAGGGGGGGCGAAGAAGCATTTGCAAGGGGAATAGGGTGGAGGGGGACGATGCTAGAGGAAGGCGGGGAGCGAGGCGTAGAATCCTGAGAGCGAGGGGGAGGGGGGGCGAAGCGCGTGTGAGGGGAGGGAAGGGGAAAGGCGGCTCGGGCAGGGGAAACAGTGGCGTGCGGGTGGGGGGTTGGACGGGGAATGAGCGGAGCGAGGAGGGTGGGGTAGGGTGGGGCGAGTGGAAAAGAGGCGGGGCGTGGCGGGCACGAAGATAAGGACCGGAGTAAGAGAGGGGGTGGCGCTGGAGAGCGGGTTAACAGTAGGCAGGGGCGGAGACGCTTGCTTCGAAGAGGAAGCGCTCTGCTCTTCTGTGAGTCCTCGCATCCAATCAAGAGGTCTTTCATTTACGCATTGTGTTTGTGTATCTTGGTAGCCGCGCATGCTGGTCGGCCTCTCATGGTATTTAGAGAGGTTCATAGAGATTTGTTTGATAGGACTGGTGGTAGCCCGAGGTTGACATGTTACTTCCTCATGGCAACGCTTGCGAGGAACTTCTACAAGACTCGGATGGGAGATGAGGTCGTGACACGCGACGTAAGGTGTTAGGCGATGGTTAGTTAGTGGATCTATTTAAGCACGTAAGTGTGGTGGGAGATAGCGTTAAGTGAGCGACGGTATTGAAAAATAAGAAGAAAAGTCGGACGTTACGGCGACGTCACAACAACGAAGGGTGAGGCTGTTACTGAATATACGCGCTGGTTGTTCAATGACGACTTCCGTAAAATGACTCAATTGTCACGCTACTCTCTAGGGATAGAAAAGGAAGACACCACTGGGTTCTGGGATTGTTGAGAGACGTGTGTTTTCGCTGGAGAACGCCCAAAAGAGGACAAAAATGTGTTGTGAGTCGTGACGTGTGTTTTCATTGCGATTGTGGAAATATTTCGTTATCAGGAATTTTGTGTGGACAAAAATTTATGCTCTTCAATTTTGCACTAGTCGCAGATATCAGATAGGACGAAGATAGTGTTTATAAAGAAAATTATAAACATGTTGGATAAACACAGTGTTCTTCAAAAGCTTATAGTTTTTTTTGAGTGGCACATTAGTACCACTATTTTCTAGTGGAGATATAAAGTTTTTTGCACATCAACCTAAACAACTCAATACCCATCTAATTTTAGGTGGTGGGTGGGGAGGATGGATAGACGGTTCGTTATATGTTGGAAGGTTCGTGTCATGTTCTCTCAATGGGCGGAATAGATCTAAAAATCATATCAGAAGCATACATTCAATACAGAAATTTTTTCTTTAGCGATGGTTCTATTATTCTGGCTCCAATTTCATAAGTATTATTCAACGTGAGGCAGAGTTTTTAAAATTTACAAGTTTCCTGCACAGTCGATTTTGCGAAGCTAGAAAGCTATCTAATAATATTGTGGCTATTAGTATTATTACTTGATACGATAATTCCAAGAAACTTCCCCAGACGTTAAATTATAAGGACGCATAAACGCTCTGTAGGATGGAAATAATGGATGACGGGATGTTTGAATTGAATTGAAGTTTTATGCTATTTACGTAAAGAGACTCGGCAAACAGGCCCTTTTCTTTCCTGTGACCAGAAGATTTCGCCTACGCTCCCTTTCAATACTAGCAGAAGGAGGAGGTCTATCTTGGGCTGAGAAACATTGGTTGATTTGATTATTAAGTTAGTCTTAAAGGCGTATTTAGGCTTGAGATTTTTTATGCGGCAAGGTTAAATCATACCTAAATGGGGACAGCCGTCTTTATTGGCCCTCGCAGGAAGGGTACGAAGGATTTTTTTCACCTTTACTAATTATCGCCTTCGATCCCATCCCTGTATCAACTCTATGGGTATCACAGTCCAATACGCTACTCGTTAACTCATGCCGTCCTCGATGCTACTCTTTAGCTTTCATATAAATTTGATTTTACTTTATTATCTTTGCAATATAATGTATAATTGAATAATGCGGTATCACAGAGATTCTATAATATAGTGTATACATATGGATTCTTCCACTTTGGATATTTTGTTTTTTTTTCTTGTTTACCTTCATTTTAGTTCAATAATTTAAATGGGGTTATATTTTCTGATGCAAAACGTTTCATTCATGCGCACAGATAACGTTTTTTATCCTTGGAGCGACATGGTGATTTTAAAATGTAGCTAATCAAGTTGGTTGCTATTCTTTATTCGTCTTCACTATGTTGTAAGGTTAAGGGTCGGGGCCCTAATAAAAGAAAACGTTCTTACTAGATTTTTTCTCACCGTCACATTATTCTAGATAATTATTTATAGATAATACATAATGGAAACTGTATATCTTTCAATAATTGTGTACTAATACTTCATTTCATTTAATGAGGTGTACAAAACAAAAGTTACTGCGCTTCTATTGGCGTAGATGATTGAAGATTGCGACCTTTACATGTACATCAGATTTTGTCCTTATTGGTAAGGCACAATCATAAGTCCGCCGTCGGAAGATCAAGTTTCTACACGTGTCAAAGATTTTCTTGGAATCAAGTATGCAAGGATATGTTGCCTAATCAGTCGGGGCAGTGGCAAGTCAGATTAGTGACTCCTTACATGAAATATAGACCACTAGTTGCTCTTCAGGCCAAACATTTATACATATAGGTACTTCTGGTGACATGGACCTACGAAGTGTGTCCACATGTTTCGTTTGTGATATCGGTGTATTTGAATGCTAGTTTGAACTAGACTGAAATACGTGCGAAATAGGCAGAGATAAAGCAGTACTTCAAAGAAGGAATAAGTTCTGAAGCCGGTTTTCCGCTACTCCATGGGGGTCCGAGGTACGCGGGGCGGGGCGGTTCAATTCCGTTTGGAGTTCGGGCGTGGCGCTGAGGGGCTGGTGGGCGGTTGAGGCTTCAAGGAGGATCGCGAGCGGGCGCAAGACAGTACTCTGGAATCCTTGACGAAATGCGGAACGATTGGGGTGATTCAGGGACGAAGGAAAATTGATGCTTTGTCTTGTCGAAACGTTACTTACGCAAGTCGTTAGAGTAAGATATAAATTTAATAATGGTTTAATTAATCATCATTAACTTTAGAACATTGCGAGGAATGTCATTACTAAGGCAATTATATCTCACCTTGCAGTGGTTTGTTGGCAGTTTACTTCATTACTTATTGCCGTAAAATAGTTTTGAAATATGGTAGTTTAACGATATGAGTGAGTAGCATAATCCGCGATGGAATTGTGGTGAACTAGGATTCTACACTGCTTTTACAGAGATTTTTATTTAAGGTGGAGCCGCGGATCTGGCAAATTCTGCTGCGGCCGGCTTCGGGCTCACTCCCCGGAGAACGGTGCACTCTTGGCGACGCAGCGGGGGAAGGGGGAGTTTCAGGCGGCATCGCCCGGAGAAAATGGCTGCTTCTCAGTCTGTTGATAGGCGTGTTCTGGCGGTGGCTGAAGTTCACGTGTTTTTGTGCATGACACATTAGTAAACGTATTTGCCCATGTGTATCGTGTTAAGCCTTTGCTTTAGAAATGTTGAGCAATGAAGAGCGTAATTGCAGCTTAAGCGGTTTCATTATTGAGGAAACTGAAAAATCCTATTTATGAGAAAATGGATCTTACACGGATAGTAGAATTAAGCAGCAGTATCAGAAATCTAGATTTTATGCTACACAATAAAGCGATTTGGACATCCAACTTTATCTTTTAATGAGCAGTTACACGGCAGAAATATATTAGTTTGCAATAGTGTTACAGAGCGCGCGAGCTGACAGTCCAGCTAGCGGCAAGGCTATCTACTCTACGTGTAATACAATTTAAGACTTGCTCGGTAAAGAAAGCACCTTTCTGTCGGCGATTTAACGACTGCTCTGGTCCAGCTCCGTCGGCTGCGCATTGCGAGACCTAATAATCGCGCGGGAATACTAACTGTTAACAATGTCGATTTTATTAATTGAAGGTGGCCAACTAAGTGTCATCTGCGTCAGCGATGTACTGAGTTATTTATCGAAGCACCGGCTCGTTTATGTCTTTTGAGCATTTTTTCGACGCTAAGTCGACAAGAGCTTTTTTGAGCGCTCTTGACAAATTTGTGTGGAATCAATCGAAATTTTTTGACAGTTCCAAATGTTCATGCAACTATTGAATGTATGCTAGTCGCACTAATGCCTAAGGCGTTGTTCAATCTCACGATAGTTACATGAGAATCTTGCAATTATCAGTTCCACGTATAGCATCAACTGGTTTTCGCGAACAACTGATTTTGGAGCGACTTCACGAAATTCGTTTGGAGTGAACTACGATCCACGAATGAATTCACCAATACATCGCTAAACAGCTGGTCCTTGCCCTGGAGCTTCATCGCAAAGATTGAATTAAGTTATCCATGCACTGTTGCTGAGTTAATCCACATCGAAAGTTGTAAAAACATAATCGACAAAATGCTTCACGCATTTTAATTTCCACTTTTTGCGCGCAGATGAATCTTTTAAGTTAATTGTACAACAATACAATGTGCTCGTATGGTAAAACCACGTTCTGAGTAGTACAATTCAAAACATCAACTTTAGCGATAGGCTATAGTATTTGCTGATATTAGATTGGCAAACACAGAGGTTATAAATGTTTTGTGAGAGTTATATACTTTTTTATCTAGTCCTTACTCCCTTCATTTTTACATTCGCTGTTTACTGTGAAATAACTCTCAATGCAATTGCTTAGCATTTCTGCTTTGAATGACCTTCTTTATTTAACAATTATATGAAATATGTTTTTAAAATAGGTCAGGCGAGAGCAGGCTAATGGGCCTGGAGCTTCGCACAATAAAGACATTTATTTAATTAATTAATTCCATTAATTAATTAATAATAAATTATTATAATACATAATTAATTAATTAATAATCAACATTTATTTATTTATTTATAATCGCTATAATTCGCTAGTATCAAAATAGGTCTTTTATGAACATTTCTTGAACGAAATGTTATTTATAATGTTGGATACAAAGAAAGCTCTTTGTGCTTGATGCATTGATTACCGAGGCTCTGGAGATATTTGAGCAAGTCGACGGTGCAAATGTGACGAACAGTGATGCGAATAGGCCATGAGCAGCTATTGACGTCTATGAATCTTTTAGTTTAAGTTTAATTCATTCCAGAGAGAGAAGGCGTAATTGAATGAATACAAATACATATTAACGGAATAGGACATTCATTATTTCTCTATATTCTTGGTAAGCGAAAGAAACGGAAAATATCATAGAGCTAATGTATCATAAAAGTATCTAAATATTCTCTTTTCCGATGATACTACAATTCAGACCTGAGGCCAGAGAAGGAGTTTATATACAATAATAATTATTCTATCGGGGATGCGTCTCATTATGTCTCACAGATTTCGAGAGATTACGGGACTGCGGAGCTTGCTTCATCCAGAGAGGCTCTTCGTTGAGTGGGGTGAGCACGAACTAAGCATCTTTTATCGAAGAAGCTATTGTCGGCGAGGTCGGAAGTCGTTGGTTCTTAAGGGACTCCACCACAGAGCCCGGAGGCGCGGGTCGCTGCTTTTGGGGGAGGGCGTCATTACGAGTGAGTGAGATGGGCCGATAATTTTTACGAGGTTCCGGGGAGGGCAAGGCTGCCGTTTTTTTAATGAGACACTGCAAAATTTTAGAAGAGCAGATGGACTATTCTATGCGCGGATAAGTTCACGTGGACCAACAATCGCAACATGAGAGATCATTAAGCTGCTAACAAGAACGAAGAGTCATACGGACTCCGGTTGCCGTGATATGTACGCTCGTTTTTTATCGTTAAATCATTGTGCGTAATAATTATTCAATATTTGCTGTTGCTTTCGCAAGATTCTGATTAATTCTCATATTATACACGTTTCTTTCTCTCTTCGTAATGGGAGGATCGATTGGTTATTATATTTGTTATAATGCTACAAACAGAATATAAGGAATTCGAAATAATATATTCATTATATTACGGTATGAAGAATCGGAACTGACATAAATGCTCCCTTCTGTTCTGTGATGCATCATGGAAACGACGCACACTAGCAACAGCCAAAGTTACGTACGTGTTTTTTGCAACGCTAAACAAGGTGAGAGAACGCTGCAATACACGTAGTTTTCGACACGATTGGCCAATCTCCTTTCGCGTGCAATACGAGAGGAGAAATAAATCAAGTCAAGTAAATTGTGACGATATATTTCAGACAATTTCTTTACATTCACTTATAGGTTTTCAAGAATCCAAGGAGACAAGTCGATTGGAAAACTGATACAGGGATATAAAATATTTCTTCCGCTCCTTTATGTATATTTCTTTTTACAAGCGGAATCAGTCAAGTTTTCTTGATTCCTACAGTTTTTTCACCCGGTACTTCACGAAAGATTAAATTAATTCTCTTTCATTATTATATATAACAAAATTTAAGCAACACATAATGTGATTCAAATTTTTATTGGGATCATTGATGTTTTTGTATAAGTAGAGTGTAACAGGCAGTGGTGTTTCCGTTACATTGCCTAGTCTAGATTCTGCTTTATTTTTATGTAGGTAATATTAAAAAGGAATTCTGTATGTAAGGCAGTTTGATTGATTAATTTGATAATAATATTTGCTTATAGAGAATATTCAATTTTAGGTTTAAAAATCATATGGCTATATACTTATTAAAAGCATTTGCTAAATTACGTTTGGCGGCTACAAATTACGTTACAGTAAATTTTACCAATAGAATGAGTCACTGTACTAAGAACATTACTGTAAAATGCAATGCATGAAGGAGAAAAAGGTGGAACTATTCTGTAATTGCTAACTTTTGGAGCTAGGTTCAACTGGACTATCACAATACTGATTTAAGCGGTGTCCTGTTTGAATGGTGACGAATTTCTAATTTATTCTATGAATCTCTTCGCCCGTAAATTAGCTTAAAGTAGAAAAATTAACGATCTTCTGCAGCCTTTAAGAGAGAAGTGAGACGAGGAACGGTAGTAGTTCATCTTTTGATTTTAACTCAATACTTCTGTAATTTTCGCTAAATTTTTTCGTATTTAGGGTCGCATTTTTGTTTTTAAAGAGTCATATCTTACCGCCAGGGCTTACATACTCATTGTAATACAAGTTCAAGTTCTTGAAAAACGCAAACTATAAGGATGAGTATCTTTATAGAATTTAATCAAACTCAACATTTCATGCTTTATATCATACAACTGTAATGTAGGCGTTTATATTATTAATAACTGTTAATTGGGTAGGAACACTAGTATGTTGAAAGGTGATAGGAAATTTTATAGCGCATTTTTAGATTTATTCCAGTTATGTTGAGACGAGACAATGGTTTATGGATCATTTTATAATAAACGATGTAAAATCTTAACAGCGTAAAAAGTAATTGAAAAAAAAAAAAAACTCCTAACGTTGCCAAATTGGCATTTCCCAATATACTGACACAAGTGTTCGACACTGCGAGAAATCAGCAAGAAAAGAGACAACAGGCGCACGCCTGAGGAAAAACGCATCAATAACAGCGCTGGCAATTTCTCACGCCCAGCGGGCGGCGCGTTGCCGCACCCAACAAGGGAGGGCGAGAGATCAACGGCTGCGCCCTCCGCCTCGTTTTGTCACGCGCCGCTTCCCTCAGCGCGGCGCGCTTCTCC